>QRDG01001482.1:0-119657 GCA_012064385.1 Puccinellia tenuiflora | reverse complement strand
ATCGAGCCGTTGGAGACGTTTCCTTCCCTCAGATGCCTCGGTTCCAGCGCGGGAAAAACGGAAACTAGTCCCGCATTTAAAGATGCTCCTCCACTCACATTGCTGGGTCTGACACAGCCGTCAAATCGGCGGACGCATGTCATTATTCGTCCAAGTGCTTTTTCGGCATTCAAAGCCGGCACAATGAAATCGACAAAGCTGTTCGACATGATTGCAGGTTTCTGGGAATGCTCCAAGACTGAAGACGGATGATGAATTTCCCGGACAACACATTGCCGGAAGATTGAAGCCAGCCGCTGAAGTACTTGAAGCTTTCCGGGGGCTACTGTTGGGGTTATGCCGAACAGGTATCCTCGCAGAGGAGACTAAAAGCCAGCATACCAGGGTGGCACATAGTGGTGGTAAGCCGAATCCGGCTTACTGGGCGGCCCAGTATGATGAAGCGCAGGAGGCCCATCCGGCTAAGGGAAGGTTCCAGAAGTCGACCTGCATTGTGGAAGACTAGCCCACAAGGCAAGGCCCAAGCCGGATTAGAGTAGAACTCTGTACTTAGTCGGTTAGGTTTTCTCCTGTAAGCCCTAGGTCCGGACGCCTTTATAAGCCGGCCTACGGACGCCTTAGGGCACGCTCTCGATCTCGATCCACTGTAACTCGGCGATATTGCCTTATAGTGAATTATAGCAGCACGTAGGGTCTCGCCACCGACGCGAGATTCGAAGCTGGGTAAACCCTTTGTCACCCCCGTCGCCGAAACACCCCACGTCTCCAAAACCCCTCTCTCTATCTAGCTCGATGGCACCCCTGCCGCGGCTAGATTCGACAATACCACGACAGCACCACCACCGCGCGACCCGACGATGCTTCACTTCTACGCGGAGAGGCTCCACTCGACGCGCTTCCTAGCCCTCCACCGTTGGCGACAGGGCGCCACCACCACCGTCGGCGCCGGCGGTGGCAGCGGCCAGGGGAGACACGGAAGGGGACGCTTTCTCAAGGGTTTCTACCTTTCGGAGCCACCGCCGCGCTGGCGACCCGGGAGGGGGAGGGACGGGAGGGGGGGGGGGGGGTGGAGGAGGAGAAGGGCGGCGGAGGAGAGAGGCCGGCGGCGGGATTCGGGTGGCGGCTAGGGTTGGCTTCGACTTGCAGCCTTCTTGAATTTAATAATGAATTGGATGGATGGATATGCACTATATATATAGTTGTATACTTCAGTTTAGAGTTTTTTTAGCCCTAGATATATTATATGATATCATTCTTTTTGGAAAACGGGCACCAGTGTGTTCGGCCGGCCACTGCCACTTACTGAGAAGGAAGCTTATTCACGTTGCTCATGCTTTCTTCCAAAATTGCATGCATGGTAACGAACTATCGATACATAGTCGGTGTTGAGGAAGGTAATCAAGGAAAGAGCAAATAATTCAAGTTGCTCGTCTTTAATTTGCTAACTGATAATTAGGACGTCTTGATGGAACCACATGAACTATAAACAATGGGCACTTTTTTTCCGCAACTCATGTCGGGAGACCCAGTTAATGAGTGAGGAGAGCAATCGCTTCCTCTATGTTTATTTATGTAACATGTTAGGTATTTTTGTAAAAGAGTTTTAGCCTTATCCTTTGCATCATGCAACCTTCAAATCATTTAAAATGATGGAAAAAGGCACCGATGATAAGAAAAATTGGGTTATAAAGGAAAAATGACAAAAAAAAGTCAAATATGTCTAGTTGCGACGCTATAGCACCCAACAAGAATATAAAGTTAGAAAACCTTCTACTTACCAGGATCAAGGACAGGTACAATAAGTGAAGGCCATACAAAGATCACTCACCTTCGGAGCAAATAGATACCTTTCGAGACACCTTCAAGAAGGAGGTGATGAACGTACGATGACTATTCCAAGTTTTGGCGCCACCTTTCCAGGTTTTGCCTGCGATCAAGGGCGAGGATGTGTGCCTTGATGTGATCACCAGCTTTGATGTTTCGCCGATGGGGAGCGACGACTATGTCGACCCAATGTTCTTTGAGGCTCTAATCCTGCAGCTTTGCCTCGATGTCTGCTCTCCGACCACAGTTGATCTCTATCCTACACGTCCGGTGCAGGTTCTGGTGGAGCCGCTTGCTTCTCTTGAAGCCAACAGGTTCAGCGAGCCTATCGCTCTGGTTGGGTCTCAAGACGAGGGCTGTTGTGCGAATGGTAGGGTGACACATGTCGATGCGCCACCAATATCAGTGGAGGAGTTTCTCAACAATGTCACTCGCGTGTTACCGTGTCCTCTTCTTGGGACCCCGCCGCCTGTGCAGGTGGCTGTTGAGACTGCCTCTCGCACCACGCGACGAAGTGGGCGTCTTGTTATGAAGAACAATTCATGCAATATCCCGACGGCCAAGCGTGCAGAATTTAGGTTGATGGAGGCCTTTGGAGAGTTGCCAGAGATGAACAAGGACGAGGTCACGGAGAGCAAGGTGCAAGCTTACCGCAATATGTGCAAGAAGCCGATGTCTTCACAAGCGATGGCGGCAATTCACGCTTTGGTGGGCATCGGCGGAAAGGCGAAGATGGACTTTGCTAAGATGGATTTTTCCGACATCCCGGGTGGCTCTCCGCTTGATAATGTTAGTTCTTGATTCTTGCATGGAGAGGTGGTGGCAAGTCTCGGGGAGGATGAGTTGTTCCCTGTGTGTCGTCTTGGTTGCACACGAGCCGCGTCTTGTGGTTTTAGGCCTGGGCGCTCTTGTGTCTGGCTCAGACGAGGTTCCTTGATGCTAGAATTTGTGTTACTTCTAAACCCTACCCCCAAACTCTAGTTTTCTTTTACCCTGTGTTTGGATGTTGGAAAAACAGACTCGGAATTGAATTGGATTGGAATTCCAAATCCAAGATGGAAATGAAATGGCCTCTAATTCAATTCTATTGTTTGGGTGTTCATGGTATTGGCTGTTGGAATTAAAGTGTAGCTCATAATTCCAATTCCTGTTTGGATAAACAAACTATGGAATTAGGTCGGGGAAGGGGAGAGGGGGGGTCAGTGGGTCACCGGAGCCGCCGCCGCCCAGCCGGTCACCGCCGCCGTTCTGGTCCTGCCGCCGCCGCTCTCCATCTCGTCCGGTCGATCTAGGGTTTGGAACAGGGTCGTGGAGGATACAGACGACGTCGACGAGCACTGCTGCGAGGAGACAGGGGAATGGGAAGGGTAGAGGGAGCGGAGGTCGGGGAAGGGGAGAGGGGGGGGGTCAGTGGGTCACCGGAGCCGCCGCCGCCCAGCCGGCCACCGCCGCCGTTCTGGTCCTGCCGCCGCCGCTCTCCATCTCGTCCGGTCGATCTAGGGTTTGGAACAGGGTCGTGGAGGAGACAGACGACGTCGACGAGCACTGCTGCGAGGAGGCAGGGGAATGGGAAGGGGAGACGGAGCGGAGGTCGGGGAAGGGGAGAGGGGGGTGGTCAGTGGGTCACCGGAGCCGCCGCCGGCGGCTTGCTCCTGCAGGCCTCGCGGGGAAGGAGTCGCTCGCTACCTTCTGTTCGTTTCTCGTGAACAGGTACGCTGCGGGGAATTTCCGAGCGTTTCCGAGCATGGAGCCTCGGAATTGGTCGCTCGCGAAACGGTACGCTGCGGAGCGAGGCTCGGAATTGAGTCAAGTTTCCAGGCCCGAATTCTGTGGCCATCCAAACTGGCGAATTCGGCCCAGCGAATTCCAATTCCAATTCCGAGCCTGTTTTTCCAACATCCAAACACAGGGTTTGTGTATTTTTTGTTTATGTTTCGGTTTTCGCCCGGTTTTTCTCAATTAACCGGACAACTATCTTCTTATATGAAATGGCAGAGCTCCTGCCCTTGGTCTTCAAAACAAAAAAACTGCCAAATATCATGATCATCCAACCCAATCAAGGTAGGATCACATCCACATGCCAAGCCCCTTATGACTCAACAACAAGAAAACAAGCAAGAACTGCTCTCAAGCATGTTGCGCGCCACTACGAACGATGCGATGTATCGAACATGACGTATCATCCAACATCGACGTGCCGCCCAACTAGCCAACACAAGACAGGAGAGACCTAGCTGCCATTAGTAGCCAGCCACTATGCGCATCCAACAACGACAAGGAGAGGGGAAGAGGCCACATTAGTTTCTCGAAAAAAAAAGAAGAGGCCACATTGCTTCAGCCACAACTAGAAGTTTCGCCTTGTGAGTCACACATTCTCGTTCACTAGCTAGGTAACTGATATTTTTCTTTATGTTACTACTATTTGATTTTCACATGTAATCCGTAAACCATTTTATGTGAAATTTTGTTCTGTGACAGATCTATGAGGGGGTTTACTAACTACTTTACAAGGGAATATCGACATGCACGATGTTAGATAATTTGCCGGGTTGGAAATTAAATTTTTCGAACATGGTTGTTCCACAGGTTTGCCTAATGGTATATGTTACCGTGATAAATTATTTGGTTACTGGTATTGGGATACTTGAGTTCGCCATAGGCAATGCTGAAAGGAGAGGAGATAGGGAGAATGTATCCGGTGCGCGGGCTTATCTCCGTTTTTAATATGTAATATTAGAAAACTGCAAATATGAGAAATACATGTTGTGTCTTTGTACTCATTTCTTTTATTTTCTAAGAATATTTAGCATCGTCATTCAATATGCGATGCACCGGTTACGCAATTACACACAAGAAGCCTGGTTTTTTTAGGTTCTCGAGGGACCGGAGCCGTGTCCCCTTTTTGGGCTCTGAAGGAACTTTGCTAAACAAAACTTCAAAATCAGTCAGCTGCATCTACTTTTATTCGAGGATTAGTCCCAATTCAATCTTGCTTTCTCATCTCCAGCTCAATACCTTGAAATCAACGTACGTAGACCAATAAGAAGCACATCACTTATATTAGGTACTACTAACTTTGCTTGTGATTGAAACATTCAGGTAGCATTGCCGTGTTGGGAAACGCATACTGTTTGCATATATTGCGGGCGAGTGACTGTGCACCTAGAGGCCATGTTCTTGGACAGGGCGTCCATCCATCCACAATTAATGAACTATACACCGATCAATAATGATTCCGTTTGGCCCTTTCCCAAGGACACCATCGATCACTCTCATCGATGGCTGGCTATGGCTAGTATACTAGCTCGATCGAGTAGCTTCTTCGGCTCTCTGCATGCAACCCAAGATCATGGGCAATGCACGCAAACATAGCATAATAATGCGATGTTGATAATGTACCTATATAAATTGCCAATCTGCATTGCATTCTGCGCATTCATCCGTCCCATGATCCATCAGTGATCGATTGAGTAGTAGCTCGATCATACTCGTCCATGATCTATGGAGTACTCCTCCTACTACTACTCTTCCATATGATCTAGCTAGCTGGCTGATTTGAGTCGAGTTCAGTGAGCTGGGCATGCATGCAGTCTCTACGTGGCAAATCTTCAGTCGTGTGATTTTCTAGGCATGTGTATGTTAATTGCATTTTTATTTGGCCCCTATCGATGTCACTCGACCGACGATACAAACATAATGCTGTCCTGTCTTGTCAAGGCCGGGAGTTACGGGTGGGACAAGCAGACCCGCGTGACGGCACCGAGTATAGGTCTCACCCTAGTGGAAAACGGGGCTTTTGTCCACTTCGAAAAAGAGCATTAGTCCCGGTCGCATTATGAACCAGGACTAATCGTGGCATTAGTCCCGGTTCATACGGGACCTTTAGTCCCGGTTGGTGGCTCCAACCGGGATTAAAGGTGTGGCGTCACGCGCGAGGACCTTTAGTCCCGGTTAGAGCAACCGGGACGCTACACCTCTCCCAGTTTTGGACACCAACCCGGACTAAAGGTTTTTACAAAAAAAAAAATCAGCATTTTTACCTTTAGTCCCGGTTGGTATCTCCAATCGGGACTAAAGTTTTCTTTTCATTTTTTTAGGTTTTGCCAGGAAAAAATGGAAAATTTTGATTTTTTTGAAATTTTTGAAATTCTTTTGTTGTTTCTTTTATTTTTCAATTATTTTTAACTTTTATTATCATTGGAAAATTTTATTTTTTTGAAATTTTTGAAATTCTTTTGTTGTTTCTTTTATTTTCAATTATTTTTAATTTTTATTATTATTGGAAAATTTTGATTTTTTTTGAAATTTTTGAAATTATTTTGTTGTTTCTTTTATTTTTCAGTTAATTTTAACTTTTATTATTATTTTAGAATTTTAGATTTTTTTGTTTTTTGCGAATTTTTTAGTTTTTCTGAAATTTTTGAGTTTTTTTTTGAATTTTTTCATTTTTTCAAATTTTTGAATTTGTAAATTAATCATTGTTGTTTGTTAATCATTGTTGTTTATTAATCATTGTTGTTTGTTAATCATTATTGTTTATTTTAATAATTGTTTGGAATTCAAAAAAATTAATCATGTGCCATCAAGACCTAAGAGTTAATAGGATTGATAGCTTACTATTATCAAGAAAACAACAATTGCAGACTTGGCAGCTGGGGAGAGGGAACTGGGAAGCTAAGCTTGCTGGGGCTGGAGCAGTAAGAGGATGGGTGACCGGCCGGGAAGTTAGAGATTAGGGTTGACCGGTAGGTATGCACTTTGACCTGAGAATAGGGGTGATTAGAGATGAAATTGTTAAATAATTCAAAGATTTGAAATTCGGAAAAAAATTCAAAAAAAAATTCAGAAAACCTTTAGTCCCGGTTGGTGTTACGAACCGGGACTAAAGGTCCTCCGGCCCGAAAAAATGGCATTAGTCCCGGTTCGTAACACAACCGGGACTAAAGGGGTGAGCCTTTAGTCCCGATTGCGCAGTCCCGGTTGCGCAACCGGGACTAAAGACCCTCTGGGCCCGGGACTAAAGCCCCTTTTTCTAATAGTGTCATGGTACTCTTTGAGTGCATGGGGTGTTGCTCGGGTGCAGCTTACAAAAAAAAAACTACGGTACTAGTAAGGGTCGATCAACATGAAAATAGTAAATTTTGGTGGATTCAATGTACAAACCACATGAATAAAGTTCCTGATTAAAATTAAATAAAAATGTGTGGTAACTTCACAAATGTGTATTCCATGCCAAGTATCTGACAAAGTGAAATTGCCATGAGGATTATAGTGCGGATCTTGTCACCTTGACAATACGATTTAAGAACTTTTTTGAGTGTAAATCCTTCTATATGGTTAGTAATCCACATGGTTTCTAATTTGTATACCTTCAAATAACTAGTGTGGTTCTCCTTGGAGTAGTTCGTGAAAAACTTGCATACTGCCTCCATTTCTTTTTATAGGGCACACACATAGTTCAACATCATCAATTTTGACTAATCAAACATGTACTCATAACTAAATGAAGATACCAACACCATATAACTCATTTTGTGGGTCAAAATGATGAACCAAAAATATGTGTGTTCCTTAAACGCATACAAAGTACATGATTGCATATTAAGTAGTTGATAATGACATGGGACCTCTCAAATTATCTCGATTTTGAGATGTCACATATTTCAGCCAGCAAACTGCAAGGAAAATTGCCTACAAATTACAAATGTAAAGCCCTTACATCCTTGTTGTTTTTTACTAAAATAGTTTTGGTTGTGTTCACTAAAATATTTTTAAGAGGGCATCACTTCTTTTGTCCTTAACTTGGTGTTTTCGGACAATTAATGGAGAAATAATGGAATAGTCAATAATTTAATTTTTGAAACTTAATAAAGACTTGAAATATCTTAGGAAAATATTGATTATTTGTTCTCTGGGCCAGCTTATAAAATGCTATGTTCACCTGCGAATGCGAACTACAAATAAGAGTAAAATATTTCACCTTGATGTCTATAGACGTTTTCCAAGTACGTCCTCAATCGATATACCCATTAATCCAATTTCACTGTGTTTTAGTAATTGATGTGGTTATGAAGATTAATTAATTGCACTTGTAAGGCACACAAACCTCCACGCACCGCTAGTCACATGTGACATATTCTTTCCAAATACGTATCTAACACTGGGATAAACCAACTTTCTAATCCATCATAACCAGGTCATGTACCACTGCTTACCTCTTTGATTCGCATAAAGGGTCAAAATGATGAACAAAAAATATATGTGTTTCTTAAACCGATACAGAGGGAGTACATGAGTAAACGATTGCATATTAATAAGTTGGTAGTGATGTGGAACCTCTCAAATTCTCTCAAAATCGTGATGTCATATATTTCAGCCAACAAACTGCAAACAAAACTGACTACAAACTACAGACGTAAAGCCCTCAAATTATTTTCTACTACTCATTCATAGTTTTTCATTTGATTGTAGCAGGCTATTATCACACTCTCCAAACTAATAATAGCACAATAGTCCAGTTTCATGGAATCACATCAAAGGACGGTGCCGCTGTCTCGTTTACGCTCCTTGTCGGTGTTCACTAAAATAGTTTTGGTTGTGTCCACTAAATATTTTTAAGAGGGCATCACTTTTTTTGTCCTTATCTTGGTGTTTTTTGGTTTTATTATGACAATGGAAATCATGGAATAGTTAATAATTTAATTTTTGAAACTTAATAAAGACTTGAAATACCTTAGGAAAATATTGATTATTTGTTTTCTAGGACAACTTATAAAATGTTATTTCACCTATGAATGTGAACTACAAATAAGAGTAAAATATTTCACCTTGATGTATATAGACGGTTTTCCAACTACATCCTTAATCGATGTACCCATTAATCCAATTTCATTGTGTTTTAGTAATTGATGCGGTTATGAAGATTTTCTTTGCGGGTGTGGTTATGAAGATTAATTAATTGCACTTGTCACAAAAACAAGGCACTGGTGGATACGGTGGTGTAGTTATTAATCATCGGTGGTCACCCCAAGAGGAAGGTGAATGTCGTAGCTAGCAGCAAATTTCGCTCAGTTAAGAACCAAGGTTTATCGAGCCAGTAGGACCGGAGGTCCCCAACAAGGTGCTTGGAGGTGTGGACCTGCACACAACACAAACAAACTAATTTGCCCCAACGACAAGAAGGTTGTCAAGCTTCCTGATCTGCTGAAAACATATGGATTAAATCTTACGGTGGAAACGAGCAATATGAGTAAACGGACCAGCGATCAATTGAAAGTTGAGAGCGAGTCAACGGGGTTGTAAACAATGTAAAAAATATGGACCGGGAGCCATAGGTTCATTAGTGGTGTCTCTCCAAAAGGTAAATGATACGTCTCCGACGTATCTATAATTTTGATGTTCCATGCTTGATTATGTATCAGTGCCACATGTTTTTATAATGTTTTTATATCATTTTGGCAAGATTTATGGAACTAACCTATTAACAAGATGCCTATTGCTAGTTCCTATTTTCTTATGTCTTTTTGTTTCAGAAAAGTTGTTCTGAGAAGTTTCTCGGATTGCGCTAAAAATTTACGGGAATTATTTCCAATATGAAACAAAGACGGAGCCAGAATGGGGCCTGGAGGGGGCCCCACAGCCTCCAGGTGGCACTTGGCCATGGCCCCACCCTTGGCTACGCGGGGGTACCACCTGGAGCCCTCGTCCACCACCTTGTGTCGCCTCTTCGCCTATAAATTCACTCCTGACCTAAAAACCGAGGAGAGGAGATCATATTTTCCAGAAGACGTCCGAGGCTGCCGCCATCTCAAGCCCTAGTTTGGGAGGGTTCTACAACTCATCCCGACACCCTGCCGGAGAGGGGAATCGACACCGGAGGCATCTACACCGCCATGCCTGCCTCTGGAGTGATTCGTGAGTAGTCCACCATGTGACTATGGGTCCATAGCAGTAGCTAGATGGTTGTATTTCCTCCTTGTACTCCATTGTTTAGATCTTGTGAGCTACCTATCATGATCAAGATCATATTATTTGTAACTGCTACAGGATTGTGTTTGCATGTATCCGATGATTTGTGGAAGTCATTACTTTTGTTCATCTTTGTGTTATGTTTTATCTATGATCTTGCATGCTCTCCGATGCTAGTGGATGCTTTGTCCAAGTAATTATTAGTGTTGTATGAGAGAGTATTTATGATAGATAGTGGGTTCATGCCTCTCTTTGTCTGAGTTCGGTGACAGGAACGGTTAATGCTAGAGTTGTGCTGTTGCCACTAGGGAGAAAACAGCGGTGTGATTTCCTTGTGTTATTTACATTGCTTACGTTATGCACTTTGCTTATTGCAATGATCTGTTGCTTGCAACTTAATACTTTTGGGTGACATGCTGGATAGTGATCCCAAGGTGGATTATTAGTCATAGATGCAGTTGGATAACGGTCTATGTATTTTGACGTAATGCCCATTTTAGATGAAACAGTGAACTATATTGTTTTATGATAGCATTGCTATGCGCCCACAATTCTGTCAATTGCCATGCTGTAATTTGTTTACCCATCATGTATATCTTCTAGAGAGACACCTCTAGTGAACTGTGGAACCCGGTCCTATTTTCCTACATTGCTTACAACCGTTTTAATAGCTTTTCATCATCATTTACTTGGTTGTCATATTTCACTCTCTCCATATTTTAAACTTGCACATTTAATTCTTTGTGTTCGGCAAGCCGGAGAGACTGACAACCTCTCTGTTTTCATTGGAGCAAAGTACTTGTTTGTGATTGTGTGCAGGTCCACGTCAATTATTGTTAACGGCGACGTTGACACCTTGCTAAGCCTTCTCCAAGTCCTACTGGATCTGACAACCTTGGTTTTGTAATCAAGGGAAAATTGCCGCTTTGCTGCATGATACCTTCCTCTTGGGGTCTCCCAGCGAACGTGTGATCCACGCCATCAAACCTGTTTTCTGGCGCCGTTTCCGGGGACTTGGAAGCTTCAGCTAGGGGAGTTTCACATATCCTTTCACTTTACTTTGTTATTGTCTTCCCTAGTATATTTTTTGTTAGTCTTTTTTTGCCTTTTGTTTGCTCTAAAACTGAAAAACACAAAAAAATTAAAAATCCCAGCAACTAGTCTCTTTTTGTTTTGCTTAGTTTCTTGCTTTTATATTATTGAAATGGGTTCAGCTGAGAAAACTAAGTTGTGTGACTTCAGTAGCACGAATAATGATGACTTTATATGCACACCTATTGCTCCACCAGTTCCACAGTCGAATTTTATGTGATAAAGCCTCCTTTGTTGAATCTTGTCATGAAAGAGCAATTTTCTGGTGTTAGTGGTGATGATGCCGCCTCTCATTTAAATAACTTTGTTGAGTTATGTGATATTCAAAAATATAAAGAAGTAGAGGGCGGCATTATAAAACTGAAACTTTTTCCTTTTTCCTTAAGAGGACGTGCTAAAGATTGGTTATTGTCTTTGCCTGGGAATAGTATTGATTCTTGGACTAAATGCAAAGATGCTTTCATTGGGAAATATTATTCACCAGCAAAAATTATACAATTAAGGAGTAACATTATAAACTTTAAACAATTTGATAATGAACATGTTGCTCAAGCTTGGGAAAGAATGAAATCTCTAGTTAAAAATTGTCCCACTAATGGACTGACTAGTTGGATGGTTATCCAAACTTTTTATGCAGGATTAAATTTTTATTCAAGGAACCTATTGGACTCATCTACTGGAGGTACCTTCATGTCCACCACATTAGGTGCTTCAACAAAAAATTTGGATGAAATGATGGCAAATTATTCGCAATGGAACATCAAGAGAGCTCCTAGTGGTAAGAAGGTAAATTATGTCGAGGAAATCTCCTCTTTGAGTGATAAGGTTGATATGATTATGTCTATCCTTGCTAGCAAACAAGTTCCTATTGATCCAAATAATGTTCCTTTAGCTTCTTTGGTTGCTCAAGAGGAACAACTTGATGATAATTTTGTTAAAAATAACTTCAACAACAATGCTTATAGGAACAACTTTGGTAATAATAATTATAAACCTTATCCTTCGAATAATGGTAATCCTTATGGAAATTCTTATAGTAATTCTTACAACAATAATAGAGGTGTGTCCTCTGATCTTGAAATCATGCTTAAGGATTTTATCACTTCACAAAAGGCTTTCAATAAAATTGTTGAAGAAAAACTAGAGAAACTTGATAATCTTGTTATTAAAGTGGATAGTCTATCCCACGAAGTTGATTTCCTTAAAATAATTTTTTTGCCTCATGATTTTAAGGAACATAAAACTTTAAATGCCATACAAGTTACAATTGATAATAATATAAGGATGTTGGCTGAATTACATGCTAGATGGGAAAGAGAAGAAAAATAAGCTGAAATTGCTGAAATTAGTAAGGTTGCTAATGTTTGCACTATTTATACTAACGAGGATATTAAAATGTTGAATGCTCAAGAGTCATCTACAGTACCTAATTATGCCAATGGTAAAAGAATTGGATTTGAAAAAATTTCTACCATACCTAAAAATAACCGAAAACTTTCAGTCAACACAGAAACTGTTGTTGATAAAAATGCTGAAAATAGTTTTGATGATATGGATTCTTTAGGTGATAATGCTCCTGTTGTTTTTTATGACAATGATCTTGATTTTGATAATTATAACCTTACTGAAGTTATAAAGTTTTTACAAAAGCTTGCTAAAACACCTAATGCTAGTAAAATGAACTTGGCTTTTACTAAGCATATTACTAATGCTCTCACTGAGGTGAGAGAAGAAAAGCTTAAATGTCAATTCTCTATTCCTAGGAAATTAGAGGATGTTTGTGAACCTACCATTAAGATGAAAGTAAATGATTTTTAGTGCAATGCTTTGTGTGATCTTGGTTCTAGTATTTCTATTATGCCAAAAAAGTTATATGATGCTCTTGATCTTGGACCACTAAAAGATTGTGATTTGAATGTGAATTTTCTTGATGCCACTTCGCATACACCTTTGGGTAAAAGAGATGATGTTCTCATCATGGTTAATGGTAATTATGTTCCCGTTGATTTCATTATTATGGATCTTGATTTTAAGCTTCCTTGTCCTATTGTTTTGGGAAGACCGTTTCTTAGAACTGTTGGTGCTATTATTGATATGAGAGTGGGCAATATTAAATTTCAATTCCCACTAAAAAAAGGGATGGAACATTTCCCTAGGAAGAGTATAAAGAAATATTTTGATTCCATTGGTAAGCCAAAGAGTGGTTTTGAATTGGATACTATTGATAAAACTTGAATTTGCCCTTTTTGCCTAGCTAAAAGGCGTTAAAGAAAAGCGCTTTTGGGAGGCAACCCATTTTTACCTTCTGTTTCTTTTTGGTTTCTTTGAGTTTTGGGTGATGTTACTTCTGTAGCAACTCCCTTGTATCTTTTTGTTTTGGTTTTTGGTGCCAAGAATAGCCTCTAAAGAGAGGAAGACTAATTTGTGAGTTTGCTGTCCAGAAACAAATTTCTATTCTTCACTGTTCGAAAATCCAAAATAAAATCACAAAACATCATCTGTGGCTGAAATTGTTTTACAGCAAGCATCAGGGTTTTCTCTACCTTTCGCTAGTTTTAAGTTTTCTAATTTGAGGTCCAGAAGTGCCCCGAAAAAATTCATCTTTACAGTCTGTTCTGTTTTTGACAGATTTTGTCCGTAGTTTTGCATTGCATCTTTCACGGGCAAAGTGAAGCTTTTTCAAAGCTAGACCTTCACTTAGACCTTTGTGACAGTAGCTAATGTGGTAAAAAAAAGTTCATGATTTGTGCTTTGGAACTGAAGGAAGATATTATTTTTGTGGACTAACCCCTCTAATGAAGTTGCTATAAGTTTTGCGTGAAGGAAGTTTTCAAGTATCCAAGTGCAAGGTGATGAAGGAAGAGCAAGAAGAAATAAAAGCCTAAGCTTGGGGAGGATCCCCATGGACCCTCCTCTGATTCAAGAAGTTACAAGCGTCTAAGCTTGGGGATGCTTAAGGCATCCCCTTCTTCATCAACAATCATCGGTTTCTCTCATGGTACTATATTTTTTATTCCCTTACGCATTATGTGATGTTCTTGGAGCGTCAGTTTGTTTTTAATTTCAGCTTATTTGTGTTTAGTTTTCTGGTCCTTGCAATAATTTGGATCCATGCATGCTTGTTTGGGAGAGAGAGACACTCCGCTTTTTCATTATACACTCATGTTCTTCACTTATATGTGTTGAGGGTTTAGCATTTCTTATTTATCATTTTAGCTCTTGTTTTCAAGCATCTCTTGTTCAGAGTTGTTAGCTTTTGTAGTTAGGAAGTTTTGCTCATGTTATTTCACCCTTTTTGTTTTGCTTCAAATAAGTTGATTGGTGTTTGGTTAAGTGGAAATTATCATGTAGGAAGTGTTTTAAAAAGTGTTGCTTAATCTTGTAGACCGTTGTCTTGAATCTTTAGTACTTGTCAATTGTTTAGCGATATGAAGTAGATTAATGCTTAAACTTGTGGATCATTGATACGTCTCAAACGTATCTATAATTTTTGAGTGATCCGTGCTAGTTTTGTGAAATTGTCACATGTTTTTACTGTCATTTATATCATTTTTATGCATTTTGTCGGACTAACCTATTGACAAGATGCCAAGTGCCAGTTCCCTGTTTCTGCTGTCTTTTTGTTTCAGAAATTTACTTCTGGAAATATTCTCGGAATTGGACGAAAATTTACGGGGAATTTTTACTCGACGGAAGGCACCAGGACACCAAAGGGCAGCCCTGGGGGCCACCCACAGGCCAGGGGCGGCCTGCTGCCGCGGCCTGGGGGCCACCCGTGGGTGGGGCCCTCCCCTGCCCGTGGGGCACCTCCTCGGCCCCCTCCGACACCTATAAATTCACATTAAACCTAAAAATGTCGAGGCGGCCATTATTTTCTAGAAACTCAACCCCGACGCGCCATCACCGAAAACCCTAGTTCGGGGGTCCAATCTGAAGCTGACGGCACTCTGCCGGAGGGGAGATCGATCCCGAAGGGCTCTTCATCGTCATGCCTTCCTCCGGGATGATTTGTGACTAGTCTCACCTTGGACTACGGGTCCATGGCGATAGCTAGTTGGTAGTCTCTCTCTCTTGTGCTTCATGTCTTATGATCTTGTGAGCTGCCTAACATGATCAAGATCGATTATTGTAATGTTATGTGATGTGTTTGCTGGGATCCGATTGATTATGAAGTTATGTTCAGATTTTGCATGATTCTTATATGAGTAATTTATGTTCTTGCATGCTCTCCGATGTGCGTAGTTACTTTGGCCAAGTGATTGTGTGTATCTCCAAGAGAGGGTATTTATGCTAGATAGTGGGTTCATACCCCCTTTTGTTCCTGGGCACGAGTGACAGAAACGTTTAAGGGCGAGGGTGTGCTGTTGCTACTAAGGGTAAAACAGCGGTGTTAATGTCTATTTTGATATTAGTATTTCTTACTTCATGCACTTTACTTAATGCAATTGTCTGTTGCTTGCAACTTAATACCGTTGGGTGACAGGCTGGATAGCGATCCCACGGTGGACTTTTTAGACAAACACGCAGTTGGACTCAACGGTCTTTGTTCCTTGTCGTGATGCCTCCATAAATATTATCATGTCCTTTTTGTCATAGCTAAATTGGGTTTTTGTCATGATCTTGTCAATTGCCTAGCTGTAATTCGTTCACCCATCACATGCATATTTTATTTACTTGAGAGACTCCACTAGTGAACCCATGGCCCCCGGTCCATCTTTTTACATTGTTTACAACCTCATTTACTTGCTTTTAATCATCATTATTCCTCTGGTCACTTTTCATATTTTATCTATTTCATCATACAATTAACCGCTTTGTTTTCTGCGAGACTAGAAAGATTGACAACCTTTCCGCCGTTGGGGGCAAAGTATTTTGGTTGAGTGTGTGCAGGTCCACGTCTGTTGAAGGTCAAGCGCCAGAGATCTTCAACATTCACCTCGTTGTCGATTTCAAAGTCTTACTGGTTCGATAAACCTCGGTTCGTTAAATGAGGGAAAACTGCTACTAGCTGCAATTCCGCCTTCGCTTAAGGCACCACCCAACTTATTTTAATACAGCAGCAAGCTCTTTTCTGGCGCTGTTGCCGGGGACTTTGGAGCTACAGCAAGGGGAGTCTCGTACTCTCAATCTCTTTACTTTGTTTTTTTTTTTTGTCTTGCTTGCTTTATATCTCGTTTAGTTTATTTTCCTGTTTCAAAATTTTAAAACCCAAAAAAATTAGTGTAATCTTTATTTCAGTTTTGTTTATCTTTTATCTAGTAGCTATGTTCCCTTCTAGTTTTGGTATGAAAGATGTTAAGGTAGGAAGTGGGGATGTTATTGTAAAAGATAATATTGAAGAATTCCTTACTTTCGTTAGCAAACTCTATACTCATGATAAAAGATCAATAGTTGAGCTAACTGATAGTTATGATTCCGCCATATCTTGTTTGGTAGCTCGTCTAGAGAAGAGGTTTGTTAATTTAAATCCTATACTACAGCAAATGTTTCTTAAGCTTGATAGCATGGAGAGAGGAGAGGAAAAAGATTTTGTATTAGAAACTCTTCTCCATGAATTTGATGATATAGTTAAAGAAGCTAGGAAAATATTTGCTCGTTATGGTGCTCTTGGTTCATATCCTAATATTCACTATTCTTTGGATGTTAGGGATGAAAATCTAAGGAAGTACATTCGAAACACGGAGGTAAAGGAGAAAGTTGAAATTTCTGTACCATTTAAGCTCCTAGGGATGGCCGATGCATTGGAAGACAATTTTGGTTGGATTGCTCCCCAAAACCTATTTGATGAGAGCAGTCAACCAAAGAGAAAGGAGAAGGGTGATTCTCAGCCCTATATTGGTAATATACAATGCATCTATGATAAATTTGCTAGTATTTTCTTGAAAGATAATAATGCCTTTGATCCCGAAAAAACTTGATATTTGGCATTGCGCCTAGCTAAAAGGAGTTAAAGAAAAACGCTTGTTGGGAGGCAACCCATCTTTTATTTTCAGTTTGCTTTTTGATTTTCTTGAGTCATGAAGTTATTACCTCTGTAGCAACTTCATTGTATCTTTTTTTTTGTTTTTGTGCCAAGCTTAGCCTCTAATGCATTGAAAGTGTGAGGTATTGTGTTGCTGTCCAAAAACAGATTCTGTGCGCCTGTTGCACGAAAATCCTAAAATTGCCAGAATTTTATATTTTTTCTTATAATTTTTGAAAGCAAACCTGATGCTTTTATCTATCTTTCGTTAGTTTTAAGTTTTTTGATTTGAGCTGCAGAAGTGCCTCGAAAAATTCGATCTTTACAGACTGTTCAGATTTTGACAGATTCTGCTTTTATTTTGCATTTGTCTCTTTACCATCGTCATATGTGATACTCTAGGGGTAGAGTGCCACATTGAGGCTTAGTAGACAGTAGCTAATGTTTAATGAATTTTGTTTGCAATTTTTCATGAGTTGAACACATGTGCATTTTAATTTATGAGCACTAACCCTCTAATCAAATCATGAGAAGTTTTGTGTGAAGTGAGTTTTTAAGTTCCAAAGGAGAGGAATATGAAGAAATCGAGGATGGATCAGAGATCAAGCTTGGGGATGCCACCATGGCACCCCCTCTGAATATCAAGAACTATCAAGAGTCAAAGCTTGGGGATACCCAAGGCATCCCCTCATCTTCATCGACTATCATAAGGTCGTCTTCGTTGAACTTCGTTTTTATCACTTTACATATTATGTGCTATGCTTGGAGCGTCTTTTTACTTTCAGTTTTGTTTGTTTGTTTGCTGGTCATATCTTTGTTGGATCCTAGCTTTATTTGTGTGGGAGAGAGACATGCTCCGCTTTTTCGTTTGAATACTCCTTTGTTTCGCTTATATCTTTTTGAGTATTCTTAGCTACTGTCTGTTTTCTAGTAAGCTCTCGCTTTTAGCTTTTATCTTGTTTAGAGCTACTAGTTGTTAAGTTAAACTCTCTTGTTCTTCACTTATATTTGTTGGAGAGTTGTTTTGGTTGCTTGGTTAATGTGTTAGATCGGAAAAATGCTATGCATGTGGCAGTGGTATGAAGTAGAAAAACCTGCATAGTCTTGTAGATCACTATGTGGATAATTTGATACCCTTCAATTGTTTTGAGGCACGAAAATAACTAATGGTTAAAATGTGTTGGTTAATGGTGTTAGAGCTGATTAGTGGAGAGGTGTTATTAAAGCGTGGAGCCGTACTTTTCTGAACTAAGCAACCTAAGTCAACAATGCTAATATGTCATGAATTCTACTAAGTTGAAAATAAGTTCCTAGTGGGTAGTTACTGCAACGGTCGGGGAAGCCAACGGGGCACTTGTGTCGCCGCCACGATCCCTCTCGGGGTGTCTCTAACCATTTGTGGAACATTGAAACTGCTAGTTGTTTGCAATATACGAAATGCATTGTTGAGTTTTGGTTTTTGGCACTTCCACTTCCATATTTTGCTAGCCTCTTTGGTGATGCGCAATGCCCTCTCTCACATTGAGATTGGTGCATACTTCGCGAGCACATCCAACTCCGTGGGAGAACTTCATCCTGTTCTCCTACACATAAGCCAACTATCTCCCTCAAAACAGCCACCATACCTACCTATCACGGCATTTCCATAGCCGTTCCGAGATATATTGCCATGCAACATCCATCATTACATTACATGACTTGATGTCGTTCTTCATTACCATATAGTTTGCTTGATCATTGAGTTAGTGTGCAGCGTGGCTTGCCACATGTTCTACATTTTTTCCACACTACGCTCGATCATGCATATCTTCTTTTATACATCATGTATTAGTCTTATGAGTTATGAGTACCAAAAGTGTGATGATCATCTTGTAAAAATAGAGTGTTGCCCCTACCTGTGAGCATATTGAAAAGAGTCCAAAGTGGCCACATAAAAGAGTCCAAAAGAGACCAATGAGAGAAAATTTAAAAGAGCCACGGAGGCCACAATTAAAAAAAAGAAGAGAAATATAAAAGAGAGAGGGGGCAGCACTACTATCCTTTATTCCACACTTGTGCTAGTTAGCACCTACACTTCATTATAGAGAGTTTTCATGTTTCATTTGTATAACTATGTGGGGGAATTAACGTTATAGAACTTGGCTTGTATATTCCAAGGATGAGCCTCCTCAAGTGAGCTCTAGGTCTTCATGAGCAAGCAAGTTGGATGCACCCCCACTAGTTCCATTGGAGAGCTTTCATACACTTATAGCTCTATGTGCACCCGTTGCATGGCAATCACTACTCCTCATACAGTGTCAACTACGGGACTTCCTTCTATCTTGTGGTTACTTTCTCCATTGTTTGAGCCTTTCTTTTTGACCTTCCAAAACTCCATCATTGTTCTCTTTGCCATAACATCATGGTGCTAAAGCCACTTCTTACTTGCACTAGTTGAGTAGACTTCGAAACAGTTGATTTGTGAAGTAGATGGATTAGGACACCTGACTCGAGCTTGGCTATTTTCATGAATGACTAATTAGATGTTTTGAAGAATGATTGATACTTTACATTGGAGACATAATTCGCAATTCTTCTTTCTAAACCTTATGTATGGTTCCATGTCTCCAATGCACTTATTCATGAAAACTTTCTAGCATTTGTTAGCTAGCATTTGTTAATCATTGTTTGCTTAATGTCAACTATAGACAATTGTTTTGGATCACCTTATTCACTTCATGTGCTTTGCATTACTATCTTGATCAAGATTGTGTTGGTTGCATGTCTCATAAAAAAATATTTGTTATCACTTACCTACTCGAGGACGAGTAGGAGTTAAGCTTGGGGATGCTGATACGTCTCAAACGTATCTATAATTTTTGAGTGATCCATGCTAGTTTTGTGATATTGTCACATGTTTTTACTGTCATTTTTATGCATTTTGTCGGACTAACCTATTGACAAGATGCCAAGTGCCAGTTCCCTGTTTCTGCTGTCTTTTTGTTTCAGAAATTTACTTCTGGAAATATTCTCGGAATTGGACGAAAATTTACGGGGAATTTTTACTCGACGGAAGGCACTAGGACACCAAAGGGCAGCCCTGGGGGCCACCCACAGGCCAGGGGCGGCCTGCTGCCGCGGCCTGGGGTCCACCCGCGGGTGGGGCCCGCCCCTGCCCGTGGGGCACCTCCTCGGCCCCCTCCGACGCCTATAAATTCACATTAAACCTAAAAACGTCGAGGCGGCCATTATTTTCCAGAAACTCGACCCCGACGCGCCATCACCGAAAACCCTAGTTCGGGGTCCAATCTGAAGCTGATGGCACTCTGCCGGAGGGGAGATCGATCCCGGAGGGCTCTTCATCGTCATGCCTTCCTCCGGGATGATTTGTGAGTAGTCTCACCTTGGACTACGGGTCCATGACAGTAGCTAGTTGGTAGTCTCTCTCTCTCTTGTGCTTCATGTCTTATGATCTTGTGAGCTGCCTAACATGATCAAGATCGATTATTGTAATGCTATGTGATGTGTTTGCTGGGATCCAATGGATTATGAAGTTATGTTCAGATTGTGCATGATTCTTATATGAGTAATTTATGTTCTTGCATGCTCTCCGATGTGCGTAGTTACTTTGGCCAAGTGATTGTGTGTATCTCCAAGAGAGGGTATTTATGCTAGATAGTGGGTTCATGCCCCCTTTTGTTCCTGGGCACGAGTGACAGAAACGTTTAAGGGCGAGGGTGTGTTGTTGCCACTAAGGGTAAAACAGCGGTGTTAATGTCTATTTTGATATTAGTATTTCTTACTTCATGCACTTTACTTAATGCAATTGTCTGTTGCTTGCAACTTAATACCGTTGGGTGACAGGCTGGATAGCGATGCCACGGTGGACTTTTTGACAAAGACGCAGTTGGACTCAACGGTCTTTGTTCCTTGTCGTGATGCCTCCATAAATATTATCATGTCCTTTTTGTCATAGCTAAATTGGGTTTGTGTCATGATCTTGTCAATTGCCTAGCTGTAATTCGTTCTATGGATAACGGTCTATGTATTTTGACGAAACGGTGAACTATATTGTTTTATGATAGATGAAACGGTGAACTATATTTTAATACCCTTCGCTTCGGTCTATGGATAACGGTCTATGTATTTTGACGTAGTGCCCATATTAGATGAAACGGTGAACTATATTGTTTTATGATAGCATTGCTATGCGCCCACAATTCTGTCAATTGCCATGCTGTAATTTGTTTACCCATCATGTATATCTTCTAGAGAGACACCTCTAGTGAACTGTGGACCCCGGTCCTATTTTCCTACATTGCTTACAACCGTTTTAATAGCTTTTCATCATCATTTACTTGCTGGTCATATTTCACTCTCTCCATATTTTACACTTGCACATTTAATTCTTTGTGTTCGGCAAGCCGGAGAGATTGACATACCTCTCTGCTTTCGTTGGGGCAAAGTACTTGTTTCTATTTGTGTGCAGGTCCACGTCAATTATTGTTAACGGCGCCGTTGACACCTCGCTAAGCCTTCTCCAAGTCCTACTGGATCTGACAACCTTGGTTTTGTAATCAAGGGATAATTGCCGCTTTGCTGCATCATACCTTCCTCTTGGGATCTCCCAGCGAACGTGTGATCCACACCATTAGTAAAATGCAAACATGCTGATGAACAAATTAAAGTTGGGCAATTGATAGAATTGGAATAACATCCTGATGGTAGATATTGATAAGTTGGGTGGTGTCCCAAGCGAAGGCGGAATTGTAGCTAGTAGCAGTTTTCCCTCGTTTAACGAACCGAGGTTTATCGAACCAGTAGGACTTTGAAATCAACAACGAGGTGAATGTTGAAGATCTCTGGCGCTTGACCTTCAACAGACGTGGACCTGCACACACTCAACCAAAATACTTTGCCCCCAACGGCGGAAAGGTTGTCAATCTTTCCGGTCTCGCAGAAAACAAAGCGATTAATTGTATGATGAAATAGATAAAATATGAAAAGTGACCAGAGGAGTAATGATGATTAAAAGCAAGTAAATGAGGTTGTAAACAATGTAAAAAGATGGACCGGGGGCCATGGGTTCACTAGTGAATTCTCTCAAGTAAATAAAATATGCATGTGATGGGTGAACGAATTACAACTAGGCAATTGACAAGATCATGACACAAACCCAATTTAGTGATGGGAATATGCCCTAGAGGCAATAATAAAATGGTTTATTAGCATATTCATGTTTATGATAATAGTTTATTCTCCATGCTATAATTGTATTAACCGGAAACATAATACATGTGTGGAATATAAACAACCAGAAGTCCCTAGTGAGCCTCTACCGGACTAGTTCGTTAGTCAAGAGATGGTTAGCGTTTCCTAACCATGGACTTGTTATAGTCACTTGATAACGGAGTCATATCATTAGGAGTAATGATGTGATGGACAAGACCCAATGATAAAAGAGTTGCAATTGCTCGTCTCACACAGTTTCATTGCCAACGCTTTTGTATATGCCAAGTATAGTTTCCTTAGACCATGAGATTATGTCACTCCCGTTTACTGGAGTATTACTTTGTGGACATCAAACATCACTTCGTAACTGGGTGTTTATAAAGGTGGCTTTCAGGTATCTCCGATGGTATTTGTTGGGTGACATGAATCAAGAGTGGGATTTGTCCTTCCTTGTGACAGAAAAGATATCTCTGGGCCCTCTCGGTAATATAGCATCAGAAAGGTTGCAACCATGTGATTAGGAGTAATCACGGAGATCCTATATTATGGACGAGTAAAGAGAACTTGCCAGGTAACGAGATGAAACAAGATATGGAGATATCGACGATCAAATCTCGGGCAAGTTAAATATCGGTGAGACAAAGGGAATCGTATACGAGATTAAGAATCTCCGGCATCGTGGTTCAATCAATAAGGAACTTCGTTGAATATGTAGGAGTCAATATGGGCATCCCGGTCCCGCTATTGATTATTGATATGATCATGTCTGCATGTTCTCGAACCCGTAGGGTCACACACTTAACGCTCCGATGTAGCTAGGGTTAGCGATGAGATAATTGATGGTATGTACGAATGGTGATTCGGAGTCTCGGATGGGATCCTAGACATCACGAGGAGTTCCGGAGGAGTCCGGAGAATAAGATTCATACAAGGAAAGTGTTTCCGGAGTTTGCGAAAAGGTTCCGGAATATTTGCATAGGGTACCGTAAAGTTCTAGAAGGGTCTAGAAGTGGGGTCCATATTGTATGGGGGCCAACATGGACTAGAGGGTGGTGCAGCCACCTTAATGGGCTGGCCGCACCAGCCCCTTAGCCTAGTTGGACTAGGACTTGGGCCAACCACAAAGGAAAGGGAGAAGGGGGCCGAGTCCACTTAGGACTCGGTTTGCTTGAGGGTCAAGCAAGCCCTAGGGCCGGTCGGCCCTAGGCTTGCTGATGCATGTAAAATGCATACATGAACTTTGCACTATAACACTTGTTTTCCATTCTTATTTGCATCATATAAGGGGTATATTACTGTTATTTAATGATTTTTGGTAATTAATAATGATTTCCCCTTTTTATGGAATTAATCCTGCGTAGGCAGAAAACCCCTATTTCTTTACTTATTTGTTTCAGGGCCTTAACGACGTCATAATGAGCTATAAATTTACGGGGATCATTATTTTGGAAGGAGGAAGACCTAGGAGCGAAAGAAGCAAGCGAACGGAGGCTGGAGGGGCAAAAGGGGGTTCCCCACACAGCCAGGTACAGGGGCCGCATGGCCCACCTCTTTTGGCCCTCGTGGCCCCGTTTGCATCGATCCTTCGCCCTGAAGCATCCTCGTGACCTAAAAACGCCTATATAAAGAGCCCCCTGACATTCTTCGAAGAGAGAGCCGCCACACGAGAGAAACAAGAAACAGAGACCAGGAGGCTGCAGATTGGAGGGGGGAAACTCCGGCGGAGCGCTACCGGAGAGGTCTCCTTCTTCTCCATCGACATCTCCACCATCTCCATGATGAAGAGGGAGTAGTCCACCTCTGGACTATAGGTTTGTGGCAGTAGCATATGTATCTCTCTCTCTCTCTCTCTCTCTTGAGCTTCACTAATTAGCACCGTATGAGCTGCTGAACATGATTACGGTCATCGTTGTATTACCTTTGTGGTGGATCTTTTTATGAG
The DNA here is from genome assembly GCA_012064385.1 of Puccinellia tenuiflora. Classification (NCBI taxonomy): domain Eukaryota; kingdom Viridiplantae; phylum Streptophyta; class Magnoliopsida; order Poales; family Poaceae; genus Puccinellia; species Puccinellia tenuiflora. The sequence continues at coordinate 95,658 of QRDG01001482.1, read as the reverse complement.
TTAATATATGTTGAGATTCCAATGTTTATTTCAGTTATAAAATTAGATGCATATTATGTACCCCGTTCTTGTATCCTTGTTTTGATGAAGCATGTTTATGAGAGCGTGTGAGGGGGAACGTGTGCATTAGTTGGTGTAACTAGGGTGGTGATGTGATAAGCTGACAACTTAATATCACGATCCATTGGGTGTTTACCTTACTTTGTTGCCTCACTAGGGATAAACCAAAATACCATGTTGCAAGGTTGAGGAGTGACAAGCCTCTACCTATGACTAGATCCATCATGTTCTTATTTTCACTTCATGTCATTAATCTTAAAGCTATACTCTGAGTCATCTTAATTACTGAGGTGTATGATTTAGTTCGCATCTTGGTGGAGTATAAGTGAGACTAATAATCAAAAGGTCTCTATGTTAGGACGTGATGCCCATATAATTAGTAACATGTCATTAAACTTGTTTGCAATCTCATATGTTAATCCTATGTCTACTTATTTGCCACACGATATTAAAGAGAGAGTGCATGTGTGAAACCATGAACCCCGGTCCATTTTAATCATAAGAAACAACTTTCCAACCACTTTTAAGCATTTTCTACATTCAACCATTTTAAAATCAGAAAATACAAAAACACTTTTATTCATTGCATACACATATAAAAACCCCAAAAATATCATCCTTGCATTACTACTTACCACCATTGCATATTTATTTACTGTTTTGCATTCATCATTATCTTAATATCATTCTCACACCTTGTGCTTGACAACCACTTGGTGAGGTTGAGGGCACAAAGCAATCTACTTTGTTTGCAGGAAATCTAGAGAAGGACAAGGAGATAAAACCCCCACTACTGATTTCCCGAGAGTTCGATATTAAACCCTCGAGTCACCCTCGTGGGGAAAAAACTTCCACTTCTACATACTCTGCACATGGAGGCTCAACCTATCCCATATATTATTTTCCTTTCAGGGTATCAAGAGTGCTTGTTGGCGTAGTTGAGGGAGAAACACTCTCATCAATTCCGTCATCACGCGTTTTTTCTGGCGCCGTTGCCGGGGAATCATAGCTGGAAGGTTTTATCCAAGGATATCATAACAAAGTCAACTTCATCACCAACTTGTGCTAACACCTAAGCTTGGGGAGGTTGCACCTACGTGAGCATCATCTTGTCCATCTTTACCTTCAAGCATTTTATTTTGTTTTGTTATTGTCTTGCATATCATTTTTAGATTTCGGTTTGCATTTTTTATTTTCAGTTTTGCATTTTGTTTTGCATTAGTTTAATTCGGTTTGCATTATTTAGTGTCATTTTATTTTCAGTTTTGCATAAAAAATTAAAAACACATAAAAACTTGCTAAAATGGGTGATAGGACTAAGTTGTGTAACTACACAAATACTCCAAATGATCAATTTATTGCTAAACCTATTACCATACCTGAGATACAAGCTGATAGCTATGAAGTAAGTCCTAGTTTGTTGAACTTGATAACTAGGGAGCAATTTGGTGGTAGTGCTGTGGAGGATGCCTCTATGCATCTTCATGATTTTGTTGAAATCTGTGACATGCAAAAATTTAAGAATGTTGAAAGTGATGTTCTAAAACTGAAATTATTTACTTTCTCACTTAGAGGAAAAGCTAAGGAGTGGCTGCATTCATTACCTACCGATAGCATTAAAACTTGGAATGATCTGAAAGAAGCTTTCATTAAGAAATATTATCCTCCTGTTAAAATTTTGCAAAATAGAAACAATATTCTATCTTTTAGGCAAAATGAAAATGAACATGTTGCTATGGCTTGGGATAGGATAAAACTTATGCTTAGAACTTGCCCATCACATGGAGTTAATGAATGGACCATACGACACTCTTTTTATAATGGTTTGAATTACATGTCTAGACATATACTTGATTCTGCTGCTGGAGGTGCTTTTATGGGAAAAACTATATTAGAGGCTAAGAATATATTGGAAAGCATTTTGCAAAACTATAGTCAATGGCATACTGATAGAGCACCTAGTTCATCTAAGAAAGTAAACTCCATAGAAGAAACTCATGATTTGTCATCTAAGATGGATACTATTCTTGCTTTGCTTAATAAACCTAGTGTGGAAAATATTCCTTTGCAAGAACTAGTTGGTAATAACTCTGAAAATATTGATGTCAACTTCATTAGGAATTATGGAAACAATGGGTATGGTAAAAACAATTATAATTCTTATAATAAACCTCCATATGTTCCCAACAATCGGCCTTTTGTTCCATATCCTAATTGTAATGATAAATGGAAGCATGTGTCATCAAGTATTGATAATTTTGAGGCTAATAAAATTCTTATGGAACAAGTTGCTAGTCATAATACCATGATACAAGAGTTGAATAAGTCTGTTGCTTCTATTAGTTCTGATATTAAAAACTTACAACTCCAAGCTGCAGGACTAGACAAAGCCCTTTCAAAACTTGTTGATAATAAAGCCACTTTATTGAGTATGTCTGCTAGAAAACCACAAGCACCACCTGTGGTTGGATTGAATTCTGTTAATATTGCTGAAAATGTTCCTCTTACTTTGGAGGAAACTCTGAATGAATTGCTAAATTATCCTGAATATCTGTTGCCTTTTATGTCTCATCTTATGGCTTTAAAAGAAGAAGTTAGTAAGACTGAACATGATGAAAGAAAAGTTGAAGAAGTTAAGATGCTTAGTGAAGTTAATGATCATTTGCTTGATTTGGAGAATTGTAGCTTGCATGAATTAATATCTATCTTACAAAAATTTGCAAGTGATCCTTCTATTGATGTTAATCAATCTGGTTTTGGTTCCTATATTGCTAATCATGTCTTGAAAGAAAAAATTGCTAGATACAATCAAGAAGCTATGATACCACCTAAGCTTGGGGATATATGGATCCCCAAGGTGCTAGTAACTATTGGAAAAGAGACACACCATGCCATACTTGATCTAGGATCTAGTGTCTCTATTTTATCTAAAGAATTATATGAAGTACTTGAATTAAAGAATCTTGAAAAATGCTCTGTTGAACTTGCACTTGCTGATAATACCATTAAACATGCTTTAGGAAAAGTAAGTGATGTTATGGTAGAGTTACATATGACTTTTGTACCTGTGGATTTTCTAATCATGGATATGGAGAATAAAACCTCTAGTCCTATTATTCTTGGAAGACCTTTTCTTTGTACCACAGGGGCTATTATTGATTCAAAGGAAGGGAATGTGAAGTTTCAGTTTCCACATAAGAAATGCATGGAACACTTCCCAAGGAAGAAGGGGACAACTTTAAGCTCCCTCATGAGCTTCATCTTCGGTAAACAACAAGTAAGTAAGCCTAGCTATATGGCTATAAAGAAAGCGCTTACGGGAGGCAACCCCGTTGTTTTTATTTGGATTTTCTTTGTGTCCTCTTGCTGTAACAAGAGATTGTTTCTTAGCTTAGTTTCTGAAATTTTTAATAAAGTGCCAAGTTTTACCTATTTTGGTTTGAAAAAGTTGCTATTTCTATTCGGAGATTTATTCCTGCACGAAGTCTGTGCACGGTTTGATTTTTCATTGTTATTCTGTAACTCCGAATGAGCTGAGATTTTAACTGTAACTGCAACTTTTCATCCTCTGTATGCCCGAATTTTTTTTCGACGAGTTTAACTAGGACAGAAAAATACGTTTTGCTGCAGTTTTTCTGGACAGATTCTGTCCCATATTGTTTTATGCATAGTTTGAACTTTTGAGTTGAATCTTTTTGATCCAATTGAGTTTATGAGTAGGCATACAACATTATACACTCTCTGATCATTCATATGAATTTTAGTCCATGGATTATATGCAGCAAGAAGCCTATTTGTTTATCTCTACTAATATCACCCCACAGAAAAGAAATGGGAGAAACAATGTTTTGAAGTTTTTTCACAGGGATTGGAGGAGATGCACCATGAGTTATCCAAGGATGGTGAAAACCATAAGCTTGGGGATGTGGAGAACATACCCACTGAACCAACATACTCTCGGTTTGCACACAGCTAACTTATGTTTTTCATTTGAAACACTTTATCGCATAAACTTGGAGCGTCTTTTTGTTTGTTTTTGCTTTGATTTTTATTTTGTGAGACCACCACACTATCATTTATATATGAGAAAGCTACTGGAAATATGGGTTGAAATATCTTGCATGCTTTTATTGTATTGGGAAAGGGATGTCTAAGTTGATTTTAATGACACATATAGTTGCATGATTCATGAGCTTCTTTATGAGTAATAATTTGCAAATGCTTTATCATGAGCTATCTTTTATTCATGTTTGATGATGTATGTTATTTCACCTTGTTTGACATGAATTAGTTAGTTCTATGGACACTCATGCATGCATCTAGATGGTCATCTTTCTCCCTTTTGCTAGCCCAAATATTCCAACAAGTAAAAACTTGTTTCCAGCACCCTCAACCCAAGTTTTTCCAGTGAGTCCACCATATCTACCTACTAGCTTTATGCAATTCCAAGTATGTTTATCATGTTATTTGTGTTATCTATACCTCTAAATGAAAATGATTATGTTATGTATTGCAATGGGAAAAGTTGGTTAAAAAGCTCTCGCGAACTTGATGCACACTTTATTTTATTGCATTTAATAAACATGAACCATTGTGATTAATATTATGATGATAGTGCCTTGATAAATGTTTAAGGTTGGGAGTTAGCCCATATGTGCTGTCACATGCAAGCTTTCAACATGTTCCATCATTTATTTAGTTGATATCATGTACTTTTGTTTATGGATGCCTATCATGGTGAAATAATGTGGAAATAGAGTAAGTTTAAATGAGTTTGTATAAATGGTGAGAGAGAAACCTGGGCCGCTAATCTAAGCCATGAATCATTCATGGTGGAAATTTACTTACATGCTATTTTGAACTTTCTGTGATACACCCTACATAAAAAGCCATATCAAGTGGTAAATAAAAAGGGTGTTGAGGTTGTTCATTATGTCTGTTTGTCTTGTTGTTTTGATGTAGGCTTGATCCATATCATGGGACAAGAGGTACCCCAGTTGAGACTCTTGATAATACCATTATACTTACAATGATAGATAACTTAAACTTGCTTTGTTTCCCAAGATGAGTAATCATGGTGTAGGTACTTGTATTCAAGGGGCATGAGACATCTAACCTTTACTTTATCAAGGCCACTACTCATATTGCTTTCACATTTAACTTTAATCATTCAAGATGCTATGATAGGGGAATGAGAGCTTGACACCAAGTATTACCATTGCAATCAATAACTCAAGTAGAATAGTTTGGAGGATAGATGAAACTTATGCATGTTTTACCTCTACTCATTTATATATATTTTCCAAAGTGTCCACCTTTTATATTCAGATTTTCATCTTAACTCTATGACCAATGTAGGATGTTCTTACTTATCATATTGCATACTTGTGGTCCATATTACTATCTTTATGTTACACTTTGTGAACTATCATTGAACATCCTTGCATTGAATACTTGATATCACTTTATAAACTGTTTGCATATTGCTACTTCTTTGAATTAATGAATCATTTGACTTTATGTAGTAGTAGCAGTCATCTTTTATATCCATGGTGTTATTATATTGCGAAGTTCATGTTAGTTTATCACTTCCATACTTAAGGACGAGCATGAGTTAAGCTTGGGGATGTTGATGCATGTAAAATGCATACATGAACTTTACACTATAACACTTGTTTTCCATTCATATTTGCATCATATAAGGGGTATATTACTGTTATTTAATGTTTTTTGGTAATTAATAATGATTTCCCCTTTTTATGGAATTAATCCGGCGCAGGCAGAAAACCCTATTTCTTTACTTATTTGTTTCAGGGCCTTAACGACGTCATAATGAGCTATAAATTTACAGTGATCATTATTTTGGAAGGAGGAAGACCTAGGAGCGAAAGAAGCAAGCGAACAGAGGCCGGAGGGGCAAAAGGGGGTGCCCCACGCGGCCAGGTACAGGGGCCGCGTGGGCCCACCTCTTTGGCCCTCGTGGCCCCGTTTGCGTCGATCCTTCGCCCTGAAGCATCCTCGTGACCTAAAACGCCTATATAAAGAGCCCCCCGACGTTCTTCGAAGAGAGAGCCGCCACACGAGAGAAACAAGAAACAGAGACCAGGAGGCTGCAGATTGGAGGGGGGAAACTCCGGCGGAGCGCTACCGGAGAGGTCTCCTTCTTCTCCATCGACATCTCCACCGTCTCCATGATGAAGAGGGAGTAGTCCACCTCTGGACTATGGGTTTGTGGCAGTAGCATATGTATCTCTCTCTTGAGCTTCACTAATTAGCACCATATGAGCTGCTGAACATGATTACGGTCATCGTTGTATTACCTTTGTGGTGGATTTTTTTATGAGTTAATATATGTTGAGATTGCAATGTTTATTTCAGTTATGAAAGTAGATGCATATTATGTACCCCGTTCTTGTATCCTTGTTTTGATCAAGCATGTTTATGAGAGCGTGTGAGGGGGAACATGTGCATTAGTTGGAGTAACGGGGGTGGTGATGTGATAAGCTGACAAACTTAATATCATGATCCATTGGGTGTTTACCTTACTTTGTTGCCTCACTAGGGATAAACCAAAATACCATGTTGCAAGGTTGAGGAGTGACAAGCCTCTACCTATGACTAGATCCATCATGTTCTTATTTTCACTTCATGTCATTAATCTTAAAGCTATACTCTGAGTCATCTTAATTACTGAGGTGTATGATTTAGTTCGCATCTTGGTGGAGTATAAGTGAGACTAATAATCAAAAGGTCTCTATGTTAGGACGTGATGCCCATATAATTAGTAACATGTCATTAAACTTGTTTGCAATCTCATATGTTAATCCTATGTCTACTTATTTGCCACACGATATTAAAGAGAGAGTGCATGTGTGAAACCATGAACCCCGGTCCATTTTTAATCATAAGAAACAACTTTCCAACCACTTTTAAGCATTTTCTACATTCAGCCATTTTAAAATCAGAAAATACAAAAACACTTTTATTCATTGCATACACATATAAAAACCCCAAAAATATCATCCTTGCATTACTACTTACCACCATTGCATATTTATTTACTGTTTTGCATTCATCATTATCTTAATATCATTCTCACACCTTGTGCTTGACAACCACTTGGTGAGGTTGAGGCCACAAAGCAATCTACTTTGTTTACAGGAAATCTAGAGAAGGACAAAGGAGATAAAACCCCCACTACTGATTCCCCGAGAGTTCGATATTAAACCTTGAGTCACCCTCGTGGGGAAAAAACTTCCACTTCTACATACTCTGCACTTGGAGGCTCAACCTATCCCATATATTATTTTCCTTTCAGGGTATCAAGAGANTGCGCCACCCCCCCCGGAGGGTGCGCCTCCACTCCTCCACCTAGCCGCACACCCCTAGCCTAGGGCTGCTGCCTCTCTCTCCTCTCCTCTTGCTTGGCTTGGCGAAGCCCTGCTCATGGAGACTACACCATCAACGCCACCACAACCATCGTTGTGCCGAGATCTATCTAGCCATCCCTCCTTGCTTGCGGGATCAAGAAGGCGGAGTCTACATCGAGCCGTACGTGTGGATACCGCGGAGGTGCTGCTTTGGCGCTTCATCGGATTGGATCTTCGAGGAAATACATCTCCTCGCGACTAGATGTCTAGTTGCGGGGATCGACTAGCCAACCCCTGCACGACAAAACGCTTTGTTCGATCTTCAAGGGTAAGAGATTGGATCTCCTCTCGCTACTTCGTCTAATAGATCTAGATGGGGTTTCTTCCGCTTGTTCGTAGGAAAATTTTTGTTTTCTATGCAACGACCCCTTCAGTGGTATCAGAGCCTAGATCTATTCGTAGATGTTGGTGCGATTAGAACACAAGTGTTGTGGGCGTTGATATTTTATGTTGCTACCTTCTCGCGTGCACTTTGCGTCTTTGCGGTATTGTGAGATTGAAGCGGCCCGGACCAACCTTACTCGTCCACACGAGAGACCGGTTCCACGACTGACATGCAACTTGTTGCATAAGTGGCTGGCGGGTGTCTGTTTCTCTTGCTTAGTGAAGATGCAATTTTCAATGGAAGGCCTTTCAAAAGGATGAGTAAATAAGCAACTACTATATCACCGTTGTGGTTTTGCGTAGATTAGAACGGTTCTATCTCGTTGACCCAAGCCACGTAAAAATTGCATAAACAAAGTAGAGGACGTCTAACTTGTTTTTGCAGGGGGTCATGTGATGTGGTATGGCCAATGTGTGATTTGTGATAATGTATGCAATGATCATGTTTGTAATCTTTCACGACTTGCATGTCGATGAGTACGGCAACCGGCAGGAGCCATATGGTTGTCTATTATTTTATGTGACCTGCGTGTCATTGAATCACCATGTAATTGCTTTACTTTATTGCTAAGAGTAGCATTAGTTGTAGTTGCAATAGTTGGTGGACAACCATGGTGATGGCGCCACAATGATGGAGATCATGCCGGTGATGGAGATCATGCCGGTGCTTTGGAGATGGAGATCAAAGGCACAAGAAGAAAGGCCATATCATATCACAATTATGAATTGCATGTGATGTTAATCCTTTTATGCACCTTATTGTTATGCTTAGATGTGATCGCGACGGTAGCATGATAAGGTGATCTCTCACGTTAATATCAAGATGTGTTCTTCCCTAGTATGCACCGTTGCAAAGTTCTCGTTTTCGAAGCACCACGTGATGATCGGGTGTGATAGATTCAACGTTCACATACAACGGGTGTAAGCCAGTTTACACATGCGGAAATACTACGGTTTCCTTGACGAGCCTAGCATGTACAGACATGGCCTCGGAACACGAACCGAAAGGTTAAACACGAGTCATATGGATGATATGATCAACATGGTGATGTTCACCATTGAAGCTACATCATCTCACGTGATGATCGGTTGTGGTGTAGTGGATTTGGATCGTGTGTCACTAAACAACCAGAGAGATGTTGAGTTTAGTGGGAGTTCATGTAGTAATTGAAGATGAACTAAAATTATCATAAACAAAAGTCCAGATGTCTTTGCAAAAATCCTTGTAGATCATGGTCGACTACGGTAGTCTGTTCTGAACTGCGTCTCGATGGGTCAATTTTGAGTGGTACCTGTGTTGAAAGAAGTCCTACACCCAATGCATGCTACGTGCTAGAAGAACCAATAGGAGATAAACCCAAACATTTCTGCAAGCTATGAAGAGTACATGGAGTGGTTTTGAACCACCTACTTGAAAGTCAAGTGGATGATGTGCACCTTCATGAATTCTGACCTAAGTAGACAATTCAAGAACTTGATTGCAATGGAGATTGTTGATGAGCTGAAAAATAGTTTTTCAGCACAAGTTAGAATTGTAAGGTTCGAATGTCTGAACGGTTTTCTTTCACTCAAGATGGAAGAGAACACTTGCTTGGAACAACACCTGAGGATAATGCATGAGATACATCATCGTCTAGTGCTTGTTTGGAACCACGAGATGAATGACGGTTTCGCGATAGATGGGGTGATACGCTAGCTTCTCCCCAGCTTCAAGAATTATGTCGGAGACTATGTCATGGGAAGGGATTTGATCACTTTCTATGAGTTTGTGTCTCGGCTGCGTCATGTCAAAGTGGAACCCATAGCAAGAGAAGTTGACAATGCAGAAAATTGATATACAAGTTATAAGTGTTTAAGTCCAAATTGCAATTGTGGCGGTTTCGATAAGTATTTGATACTCATTCTGTTTTATGAAAACAGAACCTGCTGCTTGAGATTTGCATAAAGGATATGGGAAGACGTTGCGGAATGGTGGCAATCAAGGAGTTGATGCTGGCAACGATCTGTCTCTACATTTATCGTTTGGATTAGAGGATTTGAATAAGTTTTGTAATCGAATTAAGTGTGATTTTAATTAGTGTGTCTTGCTTATGTGAGACGGTTATTCATGTTAAAGACAATGGTTGTTCTATTTTCATGAGTGATCCTTTTTGGAAATCACAAGTTTCGATTATAAGTGTTATTATTATAATCTAGATGATAAATTGGTTGAATTAACATTTATAAATATGACATACTAAAATATCCAAAACTTAATAATGACAATTGTTTTAGTCGTGCTAAATATTGAATAAACATTTTGATGTTTTATCAATGCGCCTTATTGAAGGAGTATGACTAAAATGCCACCCTTTGGAAGAGTGCCATGAGTTGCCGAAAATAACACAAGTGTTGGTTGTATTTTCAGCAAATGTTAGATGTCATTATTTTTGTACTCCATCATAAATGATTAAATAGGTGTATTTATTCGAGTTATGATATTTGATGAGATCAAATAAATTTCTGGAGTTTAGGATATTAAGTTAGCAAGAAAATTGAGTCTTTATGATTTGATCAAAAGAGACAAATATTTGAGTTATATGTTAGTATGCGGACTTGTGAGAAGTGTTATCACAAATTACAATGTTTAGAACATTTCAAAGGCGTTTGATATGTCCTAAGATATTGTAATCACACACTATTTGATATTGTGTGGTCTCAAAGAAGGGTTTTTATTTCGGGGGTTTAATAATAGCATTTAGATTTATTTGATAAACACTCTGTTTTATAAATAAGGGTCTATGTATGATTCACATATATTTTTCATATGAGTTATGAGAAAAGGTGGTTTCATTAATTATGAGATAATTAGAGATTATTGCGAATAATGTTGTAGTATATTCATAAGTATGACTATGAATGTGATTCCACAATATGAGACTAAAAGGAGCAAATCAATTTGTTGGTTGTGCTAAAGGTTTTAGTGGTTTTTATCATGAAAAGGTTTCATTGATAAAAGAATTGATGGAATAAATCGAAAAGCTGAAACCTTGCTTGTTCATGTATCGAGTGGCACATATGTAAAGTGCTCTGTTGGTTAAAACTTGACACATGAAGGAATTAATGATGGTGATCATTGAATTTCGGTTTAGCTTGTCTAAAGGAGTAGGATTCAAGAATATTGAAGTTTTGTCAGGTTACAAAATAATATTCATGATTTACTTGTCATGTTTGAGAGACAAGACATACCTACGAAACTACAAAGAAGAAATAGAAGCCTTAAATACGAAAATGACTGAGAGTCATCCTATGTTAAGTTTAAATCACAAAGTAATTGTTACTTGATTTTGTGAAAGCGTTGTTTCACATATTTATTCTTCAAAAGGGTTTGTAAGGAATAAATAAAACTTACTGGACAAAAGCACAAGAGGAAAAGCTCTTTAACATATTCAATGTTGTTAACTACATGGTGTAGTTGTGCTTAAAGTCAAAAGGATTTATGCTAGCAAAGTACTAGCATTCGTATAAAGAGTTCTCGATATTAATGGTTAATTAAGAATTTTGGAGGTGGTCCAAAATATCGAGAAAATACACGAGTGTGATCTAATTAAGATATGTGGTGACATACGTTAAGTTAGAGCAGAAACTATTTTCCATGATCAAAATATGTGGTGACATATGTTTGAGTGGGAGCTAGTTAAATCATGGTCAAATATAAGGATAACATATTTCTGAGTGGGAGCCAAAGTGGTTTCACAATTTAATATGTGTATGGTGTATATTTGAGTGGGAGTTTACAACATCTTGTTTGAGTGAAATGGAGATTTCATAAATGTTGTAAATGAGTCAGGAACCAACGTATAACTTATGAAGTTAGTTTGAACGTCAAATATCCATGGAGATGGATGTATCTAAGGAGGATAGATATATTTGATAAGCATTATGTCAGGATGTTTAACCTAAGTAAGATTTTGAAGAAGTTCAAAATAAAACAAGAGAAGAAAGGTTCATCTGCTTGTGAAAAATAGGTGAAACATTGAGTTGATAACTCAGTACAAAAATGATGGTTGGAGGATATGTTAGAATTCGCTATGAATTGTTCATAGGTCTAAAACATATAAGAACCATGTGTTTGTATTTGACGATATGTGACCCAAGTTCTTGGTTAGAAGAACATGTTAAATGAGGAGTCATTTTTCATAGAGTTAAGATAATAGAATCTAGAGATTGGTGGACTTGGTTGAAGTCATAAAACCAAACTAGATTGGAAATCTCATAAAGGCAGAAGCGCAGCGAAAGCATGATCGGAAATATCGAAGTGACATGGGTGCACTATCGATTTGTGAGTCTACAACATATAGGAGTATATGATTAATTCAAGGATTAAAAGATATAATATTTTGGTTTGAGAAATTTTGTTTCAAGACTGAGTGAGTTCCGGGTGCACATGCTATGTGAAAGTCCTCTTGACTGATCATACGTCATGTAGGCATGAAAGGGAAACGAAAATCTCACTCTATAACCAAATATATTATATTCATCATATGATGATGATATGAAGTTTATCATGTGATGATATGAGGTTTATCATGTGATAATAAAGTAATGTCAAATTAGGTGACATTGACGTTTTGCAAAGAACATAAAGAACTGTATAGTACAGAACACGGACATAACCTCTTCCACGAGCAAACATTATCAGCACTGAGACTCCATGAGTGTTAGACACCATGAGTGTTGGATCGAGAAAATGTAAACTATATTATTGACTCTAGTGCAAGTGGGAGACTGTTGGGAATATGCCCTAGAGGCAATAATAAAATGGTTTATTAGCATATTCATGTTTATGATAATAGTTTATTCTCCGTGCTATAATTGTATTAACCGGAAACATAATACATGTGTGGAATATAAACAACCAGAAGTCCCTAGTGAGCCTCTACCGGACTAGTTCGTTAGTCAAGAGATGGTTAGCATTTCCTAACCATGGACTTGTTATAGTCACTTGATAACGGAGTCATATCATTAGGATTAATGATGTGATGGACAAGACCCAATGATAAAAGAGTTGCAATTGATCGTGTCACAAAGTTTCATTGCCAACGCTTTTGTATATGCCAAGTATAGTTTCCTTAGACCATGAGATTATGTCACTCCCGTTTACTGGAGGAATACTTTGTGGACATCAAACGTCACTTCTTAACTGGGTGATTATAAAGGTGGCTTTCAGGTATCTCCGATGGTATTTGTTGGGTGACATGAATCAAGAGTGGTATTTGTCCTTCCTTGTGACGGAAAAGATATCTCTGGGCCCTCTCGGTAATATAGCATCAGAAAGGTTGCAACCATGTGATTAGGAGTAATCACGGAGATCCTATATTATGAACGAGTAAAGAGAACTCGCCAGGTAACGAGATGAAACAAGATATGGAGATATCGACGATCGAATCTTGGGCAAATTAAATATCGGTGAGACAAAGGGAATCGTATACGAGATTAAGAATCTCCGGCATCGTGGTTCAATCGATAAGGAACTTCGTTGAATATGTAGGAGTCAATATGGGCATCCTGGTCCCGCTATTGATTATCGATATGATCATGTCTGCATGTTCTCGAACCCGTAGGGTCACACACTTAATGCTCCGATGTAGCTAGGGTTAGCAATGAGATAATTGATGGTATGTATGAATAGTGATTCGGAGTCTCGGATGGGATCCTAGACATCACGAGGAGTTCCGGAGTAGTCCGGAGAATAAGATTCATATAAGGAAAGTGTTTCTGGAGTTTGTGGAAAGGTTCCGGAATATTTGCATAGGGTACCGGAAAGTTCTAGAAGGGTCTAGAAGTGGGGTCCATATAGTATGGGGGCCAACATGGACTAGAGGGTGGTGCAGCCACCTTAATGGGCTGGCCGCACCAGCCCCTTAGCCCGGCCGGCCAAGCCCTAGTTGGACTAGGACTTGGGCCAACCACAAAGGAAAGGGAGAAGGGGGCCGAGTCCACTTAGGACTCGGTTTGCTTGAGGGTCAAGCAAGCCCTAGGGCCGGCCGGCCCTAGGCTTTCCCCTGCCGCCTCCTATATAAAGGGGCACAAGGGGGGGGGGGTGCGGCACACCCAAGGGCAAAACCCTAGCCTCACCCTACCCTATAACCCTAGCCGCCGGCCCTACTCCACCTCTAGCCGTGCGCCACCCCTCCCCGGAGGGTTGCCGCCTCCACTCCTCCACCTAGCCGCATCACCCCCTAGCCTCAGGGGCTGCTGCGCCTCCTTCTCTCCCTCTCCTCTTGCTTGGCTTGGCGAAGCCCCGCTCGTGGAGATCTACACCATCAACGCCACCAGAACCGTCGTGGTGCCGAGATCTATCTAGCCACTCCCTCCTTGCTTGCGGGATCAAGAAGTCGGAGTCTACATCGAGCCGTACGTGTGGATACCATGGAGGTGCTACTCGTTGCGGCGCTTCATCGGATTGGATCTTCGAGGAAATACATCTCCTCGCGACTACATGAGTCTAGTTGCGGGAATCGACTAGCCAACCCCTGCATCGACAAAAGGCTTTGTTCGTTCTTCAAGGGTAAGAGATTGGATCTCCTTCTCGCTACCTTCGTCTAATAGATCTAGATCGTGGGGTTTCTTCCGCTTGTTTCGTAGGAAAATTTTGTTTTCTATGCAACGACCCCTTCATTTAGCTATGACAAAAAGGACATGATAATATTTATGGAGGCATCACGACAAGGAACAAAGACCGTTGAGTCCAACTGCGTCTTTGTCTAAAAAGTCCACCGTGGGATCGCTATCCAGCCTGTCACCCAACGGTATTAAGTTGCAAGCAACAGACAATTGCATTAAGTAAAGTGCATGAAGTAAGCAATACTAATATCAAAATAGACATTAACACCGTTGTTTTACCCTTAGTAGCAACAACACACCCTCGTCCTTAGACGTTTCTGTCGCTCGTGCCCAGGAACAAAAGGGGGCATTAACCCACTATCTAGCATAAATACCCTCTCTTGGAGATACACACAATCACTTGGCCAAAGTAACAACGCACATCGGAGATAATGCAAGAACATAAATTACTCATATAAGAATCATGCACAATCTGAACATAACTTCATAATCCATCGGATCCCAGCAAACACATCACATAGCATTACAATAATCGATCTTGATCATGTTAGGCAGCTCACAAGATCATAAGACATGAAGCACAAGAGAGAGACTACCAACTAGCTACTTCCATGGACTCGTAGTCCAAGGTGAGACTACGCACAAATCATCCCGGAGGAAGGCATGACGATGAAGAGCCCTCCGGGATCGATCTCCCCTCCGGCAGAGTGCCGGGATCAGCTTCAGATTGGACCCCGAACTAGGGTTTTCGGTGACGGCGCGTCGGGGTCGAGTTTCTGGAAAATAATCGTTCCCCATTCGTTTTTAGATTAAAAGGGATTTTATAGGCGTCGGAGGGGGCCGAGGGGACGCCCCAGGAGCAGGGGCGGGCCCCACCCGCGGGTCCTAGGGGGGCCGCGACAGCAGGCCGCCCCTGCCCTGTGGGTGGCCCCCAGGCTGCCCTTTGTTCCACAGGTGTCTTCCGTCGCATAAAAAATCTCCGTAAATTTTCGTCCAATTCCGAGAATATTTCCAGAAGTAAATTTTCTGAAATACAAAAACAACAAAAACAGGGAACTGGCACTGGGCATCTTGTCAATAGGTTAGTCCGACAAAATGCATAAAAATGATATAAATGACAGTAAAAACATGTGACAATATCACAAAACTAGCAGTGATCACTCAAAAATTATAGATACGTTTGAGACGTATCACATACTAATTACGATAAGCAAAGTTTATGGAGATATTCATTTAAGCATCACGAGTCAAACATACATAGACCGTAATCCAACTGCATCTATGACTAATAATCTACCTTGGGAGCGATTCTATGCTTGCCTCCCGCTGGTATTAAGTGAGCTTCCAGTTTTCATCATTTAAGCGTCACTCTCCTACTCGTTTTCATCCAATGAGCTTCCAGTTTCAACAATTTCTTCTTCCATAGGCTCCTGCACGGCATTAGTCTCTTCTTCTGGGGGAGATAAACCCTTAAGAAATTCAGTAATATAACAATTTTCATCTTTGTAATTATCCATGCAATATTTAAGTATAGCAAAACTTTCAGATTTATAAGGAGCATCATCATCATTTTCAATCAAAGAAGAAATTTCATAAGCACCCTTCCACGCAATAAATTCTTCAATAGGTTCCACATCATAGTTTCCCTTAGCATAAGATGCTAAGGTTTCATTATCATTACCAGTACATTGAAAAGGAAGGTGTTTAAAATTCATGCTACAACTAGACTCATCACAGCAATAAGATATATCATAATTTAAGTACAAGTCTTTAGCATAATTTTTCAGAGTATTAATCATTTTCCATAAGTGTATCCCTTTTTGTGATAAGCGGTATTCCTTATAATATTCTTGTTAATCCTTCGTGAATCCGCCTTGCCAATAAGATCTAGTTTCAAAGAAGTTAACCATTGATAACAATAACAATAAAGAGAGTAGAGAGAAAGTGAGTACTTCCCAAGTGAACCAATAAGTAGAGCTATGGATCCCCGGCAACGGCGCCAGAAAACTCTTGATATCCCACAAGTATAGGGGATCGCAGTAGTCTTCGCGGGTAGTGTAACCCAATTTATTGATTCGACACAAGGGGAGCCAAAGAATACCTAAAGGTCTTCGCAGCTGAGTTGTCAATTCAGCCACACCTGGAGAAGCACAAGTAACACAAGAGGGGTGAAAGTAGCAGTGATTTGAAAGCAGTAGTAAAAGTATCACGGAAGCAATGATGGTGAAAGATGGACCAGGGCCGAAGGGTTCACTAGTGGCGTCTCTCCATAATATCAAAAATGCATATGATGGGTAAACAAATTACAGCTAGGCAATTGACAAGATTATGACACAAACTTAATCTAGTTATAACAAAGTGTTCATGGTAATATTCATGTAGGCATCACGACAAAGAACAAAGACCGCTGAATCTAACTGCATCTTTGTCTAAAAAGTCCACCGTGGGGTCGCTATCTAGCCTGTCACCCATCGGTATTAAGTTGCAAGCAACAGACATTTGCATTAAGTGCATGAAGTAAGCAATATTAAATATCAAAATAGACTTTAACACCGCTGTTTTACCCTTAGTTGCAACAGCACACCCTCTCCCTTAGACATTTCTGTCACTCGTGCCCAGGAACAAAAGGGGGCATGAACCCACCATCTAGCATAAGTACTCCCTCTTGGAGATCTAAACAGTAAATGCATAAAAGGACTGCAACTTTAAATAAGTGGGAGAGGCCACAGCACACGCGCTCTCACAACTAGTGATTACACGTCTATATGATTGGAACGTTAGCAAGCATCCGCAACTACTAAACATTCATTAAGGCAAAACCCAACCATAGCATTAACAAACATAAAAGGTCCTCCTTCATCCCATACATCTCAAGATCTAACTCGGGGTTTTAGGTTTCTGTCACTCCGGCAAACCCAACCATTAGATCTATCAACATACAACAAACCCTAATATGGGATTCCATTAACCATTAGATCGGAGAGCATGCAAGAACATAAATTAACATATAAGAACCATGCACAATCTGATCATAACTTCATAATCCATTGGATCCCAGCAAACACATCATATAGCATTACAATAGTAGATCTTGATCATGATAGGCAGCTCACAAGATTATAAACATGGATGCACAAGGGAGAGAGACTACCAACTAGCTACTGCCATGACCCGTAGTCCATGGGGGAACTACTCACAACACATCCCGGAGGCAACGATGGCGATGAAGATGGCTCCGGGGGCCGATCCCCGTCCCGTTAGGGTGCCGGAACAGGAGCAATCTGACCGCCGAAACTTGTCGGCGATGGCGGCGGAGCTCTGTATCGTATTTGGTAAAATCCTTCGGGGGTTAGGCTTTTTTCGTCGGGGGTGATTTATAGCCCAAAGGGTATCGTGAGGGGGTCTCTGAGGGGCACAGACGGGCGGCGGCCGCGACCCCCCTCTCACCCGTGGGTGGGACCCGCCCCTGGGCTGTGGGTCCCTCCCAGGGTCACCCTTCTGGATCCGGTCCTTATTTCTTCAATAAAAAATCATCGTAAATTTTCGTCCAATTCCGAGAATATTTCCAGAAGTAACATTCTGCAACAAAAACAATACAAAAACAGGGAACTGGCACTGGGCATCTTGTCAATAGGTTAGTCCAATAAAATGCATTGAAATGATATAATAATGTAGCATAAATATGTAATAATGATAGAAATCAAGCATGGCATGATCAAAAATTATAGATACGTTTGACACGTATCACTCATAAGCACCCATAGTCCAAGGGTGAACTACTCACGTGGCCGCCCCGTGCCTGGGTCGCCCTGGTCCCTGTGTGGCCTCCTATTTGCACTGGACATCTTGTCAATAGGTTAGTTCAATAAAATGCCCTAAAATGATATAAAAGATGGTCGAAACTAATAATAATGGTATAAAACAAGCATGGAACATTGAAAAATTATAGATACGTTTGACAGTATCAGTCCCAACCGCCAGCACCAAACCCTAGCCCACTCCGATCGCCACCCCCCGAAATGTCATTCTTCAACTGGCCCGGCAAGGGAAAGCACGACGCCGAAATCGGCCCCTCCTCGTCGAGGCGGCGCCACACCCTGGCTGCCCGCGTGATCCCGGCTCCGTTCCAGCTGGCCCCACCGACGATGGCGAATTGACGCTTGAGGTCGTACCTCAAGAAAAGCATCTGCCAGTGGTACTGGGACAACGCCGTCCCCTTGCCCTGGTCAGATGTCCATCTGCCGAACAACTGGCACCTGAATCTGGAGAGGATTCTAGTGCCGCCCATCCCGAGGAGCGGCCGAGCTCGACAGCGAGAGATTTAGCGTCGGCAGGCCCAGCTCCCAGAGGACCTCGTCGACCACCCGATATTCGCTGTGGACAGTCCCTACTAGGACTCGTGGCTCGTCGATGGGCACGACACGCGATGTCGGATGTACTTCGGGGCCCAGCAGCCGCCGTTGCCGCCCCCACCAGTGTTCGTGAAGGAGGAGGAGGAGTGGCATGAGGCCGACCCGGAGGAGGACGGCCTCATCCTCGCGTAGGTCCTGGAGGACTCCAAGCGCACCGCCACCAAGGAGGAGATGCGGATGTGTCTAGGCCTCGAGAGGCGATGCGTCATCGGCGGTCTTCCGTCCGTGGTACGAGATGATGGAGGTGGAACAGGAGCAGGCTCCACCTCTCCCCGAGGAGCTCTACGGCCAGTCCTGGTGCTGGACTGGCCCGCTCCCCAAGCCGTCGGAGCAGTAGCAGCCACCGACGCCCCCGGCGAGGGTGCCACCAGCCCATCTCTAGACCGCGCTGCCGTACATCTACATGTGCGACGACAACGACGAGTAGTAGGCCGGCGGGAATTTATCTATCTATATTTTTAGTTTGCACTAGTATATGTAAAAAAGGCCGTTTGTGGCCCACTCCTATCTATAAATCTAAAAACGGTCTTTTTCTCGCGTGTTATTGAAAAAAAAAAAGTAGATCTGCCGCGTTCGGTGCACTACGCGAGACCCGGAACCGGCCGGACATTTCATGTCCGCCTCGCAATCCAAGCGGACCAAAACCGGACTTTTTTTTAGATCCGTTTGGATGGAGATGCCCTGATGGCAGCGATGGATCGGTGAGCATGCAGCATGTTGTAATTTGTCCGATCCACACGGCCGTTGACAAATCTTTGAACCGAAGGCATTAACTCCAAGAAGATAAATGGCGTTTACATCCACACGATAGCACCACCAAAGAGTAGATCAGCGTTTACATCCAAGGTAAACATGCATGTTTCCACACCCATATATATCCATCCAACATTACATTGCAGATGAGACGTCACGGCCGGTACCGTGTACCATCCATCGGATGTGTGAAGGAGATAGGTAGGAGTACAAGGGAGGGGAGGCCCACGTCACTCACCGAGCAGCGCACAACGTTCCTTAATGGAGAGGGTCTGTGTGCGGTGTAACGGCAACACGTCGCAGCCAGCCGAAGCAAAGACCCTACTACTGTAGGGCCATTGATGGATGGATGGAGAGCACGGGGACCTTTGTATTACGTTCGTGGACGGACGGTGGTTGCTCCTCTCCTGGTCCATCCATGGACGTGTCTCGTCTCGTCATCACGTCTACAGATGGATCGAACCCCATCATCAGCACGAAAAGGCCCTCATGAACCGCGATGTCGTTGGATCGACGTATCCGAGATCGATGCTCTCCAGGTAGGGATGAAAACGGAGCGGAATCTTTCCGACTTTTCCGCGGAAAAACAGAAATGGAAGGGAAATATGGAAACGAAAACGGAATTTTGCAAAACGGAAACAAAAACGGAAAATTTTATACGGAAACGGAAACAAATACGGAACAGCGTATTCCGGCAGAACTATCACGGAAACGGAATTTCCGTTTCTGGTAATACGGAACTTTCCGTTATTTTGCTACGGTTTGCAAAGCCCAATCCAAGAGCCTAATAAAATCTAATGAACACATTTAGACCCAATCAAGAATATGAAAAACGGCCATGTTTGGCATCCCTTAAAAATAAGACCACGTTTAGAACGAGTGTATACTCACATCTCATCTCCCTCTACAGCCGTTCCTAATTCCCAGTTCGCCAGTTCTTCACCGCACTACGGTTAGAACAATTCCATATTGTTGTTTATAAAATTGCTTGGTTAGTTATTAGTTGATTATATTAAGAGGTTCCTTATGTGTGATTTCATCTTATAAAATTGATAAGTTTGTTGTTTTACAGGAGTTTTCCTACATGATTCAACAGGTCTTTTGGTTACGTAAATATCCGCTTTATGTTCCGAGTCCGTGCCGTATTCGGTCTGTATTTGTTTCCGGCAATATTTGTTTCTGTATTTATTTCCGGGGTTTCCGTATTTATTTCCACTTCCGTAAAAAATATGCAAACAAATGTGGCGCCACTGAGTTCCGTCCGTATCCGCTCCGTTTT
The DNA here is from genome assembly GCA_012064385.1 of Puccinellia tenuiflora. Lineage (NCBI taxonomy): Eukaryota > Viridiplantae > Streptophyta > Magnoliopsida > Poales > Poaceae > Puccinellia > Puccinellia tenuiflora. The sequence goes on along the minus strand of QRDG01001482.1, from coordinate 74,734 downwards.
CATCCCTATCTCCACGTATGTACGCACGGTGTGCATGCAGGCAGGGTCAAAAAGTGCGCGGGTAATTAATCAGGAGTTTGCTGACCATTCTTTCCGCAGACCCGATGCGAAGCGATGTGATGCCCAGGGGATCGAGCGCCTTGTCGATGCGATCTTCTCTTTCGGCCGGGGTTTATGCGACGGGACATCACTAGGTAAGGTAGGATCGAGCACTCACTGGCTCGATGCATGGCTCCGGCCGGCGTTGTGGGCGGCCACCATGAAATCGAATCTCGACGATGCACGAAGGGCAGCACATCTGAGAGCATCTTCACGGATGTCTAAATTGTGTTCGGATCCTTTTTAGTTGGTGTCGGATTACTTGTCCGGCGTATTTTTTCTTACCTCCCACACTGGCGGCACCCAAACGAAACCCTTTAATTTTTTGATTCTGATCAACATTTACGAAAGACACGATTTTCATTCTATTTTGATACATTTTGACGAAGTTACAACTGAAATTCAAATTACAACTAGTCTAAATTTAAACTAAAACTACTCTAAACTTAGAACTATAACTAATAACCTACAAGTCGGGCGGAGTTGGCGCGCTAGGACTAGCCTCATCGTCATTCGCCCTCAGCTTGGCGAAAGAGGGGGAGCCATAATCGTCGCATCCAGTGGCGGCAACCATCTTCTGGTGCAGCTCTGCCGCTTCGTTGCGGGCGCGTGCACGCGCACACTGTTGCCTCCGCGTGCGCCCAAAGGTCTGCGCCGCGCGGAACTGCTTATCCCCGTCCGTCTGCTTCTCAGCCATCGCCGCGGCGAACTCCGCCTCCTCCTGCGCCACGAACTCCTGGTGCCTCCTCTCCAGCTCATGCGCTTCGTCGGCCCGGCGGAAGGCTTCTTCCACCCGGCGACGGTGACCGTCCGTCGCGTCAAAGCGGCAAGCGTCGCGAGCAACGCCGCCCTCGCGGCGTTCAACTCCTCGTGGGCCTGCCGCTAGGCTTCGAAGAGGGAGCGGGCATGCTCCTCCTCCAACGCCATCTGGCGTGACAGCTCCATGGCGCGCCTCGGCCGCGTCATTCACAGCGAGGACGGACAACCTGAAATGGCGCCGCCCGCTCTCCTCGCGGATGAAGGAGTTGTACGTCACGTATTGTTTCGGTTCCGGCTCCGACTCCTTCATCCCCTCCTCTGGCCCCGACACCTTCTCCGGCTCCTCCATCGGATCGTCCTTCCCCTCCTCCGGCCACTCGATGTTGCCTCCTCGTCGTTAGGCGGCGAAGGATTTTGCCCCTCCGAAGGGAAATGACAGCACACGTTCTGGGTGAGAGTGGCCCATGAGGTTGCTAGGCGGCATGGCATGTTGGTGAGTGGCACATCGGCATGGATTGTGTTCACTATGGCGGGAAGTGAGCACGGCGAGAAGCGGTGGTATGGCGGTGCTTCTTATACCCGTCCGGCTTGGCGGAAAAGCAAGACGTGAAACGCTGACGCGCACGGGGAACCAATGGGTGGGTGGTGAGGCGACGCGACGGTTTACTGCCTGAAACACGTCTCCATGGCGTCGTCCAGTGCCGCCTCGGAAGGCTGCTCCGCCATTAACACACTCTCGACGTGGCCAGTGTGAGGACGACAAGCGGGTCCCGACGGACTATGGACAAGCCCGAACAATGTCCGGCACCGCCGAACCACTTCCAAAGTTTGAGGCCCGCTTGCAGACATGATTTAAACCAGACGAGAACTTTAAAGACCCCTGGGTGACCTTTTTTTTCGTCCGACACCCTAAAATGGTTTTAGGGCTCCTTTAGAGGGCCAGGTGGAGATGGCTCTAATCTGCAGCAGCCGCACGGGACGGGAGGGGAGCTCCTATGCATCGCGTCGAGGCGACGCATCTTCCTCGCGTCGCCTCAAGCGAGTCTCTTCATGGGCCGGCCGGGACCGGCCCAATAAAGAAAGCAGCGTACTTTTTCCTTTTTATGTTTTAAAAATATGTTTTTACTCCTAATAAATTTCAAATCTAGATATTTTTCAAAATTTGAACGCTTTTCAAATTTAAACAAATTTCAAATTTGAACAAATTTTGAATCTGAATATTTTTCCAATTGAACATTTTTTGAATCTAAACATTTTTTAAATCTGAACATTTTTTAAATTTGAATATATTTTGAATCTGAACATTTTGTGAATAAGATTTTTTTTGAATATGAACAATTTTTGAATCTGAATAAATTTCAAATTTGAACAATTTTGGAATCAGAACATTTTTTGAAATATGAAATTTTTTCCTATCGGAACATTTTTTGAATTTGAACATTTTTTAGTTTGTGCATTTTTTGAATCTGAAAAATTTTTAAGGAAAAAAGAAAACAGAAAAGAAACGAAAAAAGGAAAGAAAAAGAAAAACGAAACTAGAAAAAGTAAACCAGAAAAAGAAAACCAGAAAACCAGAAAAAGAAAAAGAAGAAGAAAATGGGCCGGCCCATTAGTGCAGCGCTTCAGGCGGTGCACCCCGGATCCATCGGTAATGAGCGATATACAGGATTCGCGCCAGTGCTATATCTCGCTCCTTGCGAGCCCTAATACGTGCGCGCCCGCGTTGCGGAGTATATGGGCTGCGGCCCAATAACTCTAGTCTATTTTCGTTTCATTTCTATTAGCCCGGTCACGCATGGGTATCCACACAAAAAATAAAAGGCACGCAGGGTAGGTGTGACTGTGAGACGGAAGTGGTTCGTGACTTCCTGTGCAGCCTTCCGAATCCGTACCTCCACGACTTCTTCCTTCTCAGTTTTTCTCTGTTTCATTTTTTATTCCTTTTTTATTTTCTCTCACTATTCTTGGTTTTTCTGTATCATTTTCTTTTCCTTTTTTGCTGTTTCTTTTTTTCTTCTTTCATTTTATTTTCGTTTTTCATTTTTCTCATTTTTTTGTAATACCATAATACTTATTTTTGGAACCCTTAAACATTTTTAAAGATCATTGATTTTTTTATGAATCCATGGACTTTTATTCGAACTCATTAATCTACTTTTTCGGGTCTAATATTATATTCAATTTGTCCAAATTTTAGTTTCTTTTTCGTTCACTATGTTCATATTTATTTTCGGTTAATCGGTATTTTCTGTTTATCTGTATTTTTGGTTCACTATTATTTTTGGTTCACTCTTATTTTTGGTTCACTTTTATTTTCGATTCATCAGTATTTTTGGTTCACTATTATTTTCAGTCCACTATTATTTTTGGTTGACTTTTATTTTTGGTTCACTTTTATTTTGGTTCATCGGTATTTTTGGTTCACTATAATTTTTTGGTTCACTACGAGTTTTTGGTTCACTTATATTTTCGGTTCATCTTCATTTTTGGTTTATTAAAAAAATTGGTTCACTATTATTTTCAGTGTACACGAATTTTAGTTTCTTTTAGGTTCGCTATAATTTTGGTTCACTGATATTTTTGGTTCATTATTATTTTTGGTTCACCAATATTTTGGTTCACTATTATTTTCTGTTCATCCGAATTTAATTTATTTTCGGTTCACTATTATTTTCGGTTCATAGCCATTTTGTTTCATTGCTATTTTGTTCACTATATTTCAGTTCATCAAATTTTAATTTTTGAAATTAGTTCGTATTTGAAAAATATTCATTTTTTAAATGGTTCAGGTTTTATAAATATTCATTTATAAAATTCCAATGAACCAGGAATGGTTCACCGGCATTTTTGGATCAAATTAAAAAATCAAAACTTTTTAAAAATTTGAACAATTTTCAAAACTAGTCATTTTCAACTCTTAACATTTTTTGAATCCAATTTTTTAAAAATCTAAATATTTTTTAAATCTGAACATTTTCAAAATCTATTTTTTTTTCAAAATCTAGACTTTTGAAATATCTGATTTATTTCTCAAAATTTGAACATTTTTTCAAATATGTTTTTAAAGTAAACGTAATCAGTTATTAATATTATCCAGAGAAAATAAACAAAATACGTACGTCCCTGAAAAAAGAAAAGAATCGAACGTACTTAACCAATGAACATAACGTTGCTCCTTTACATGGGTTTACTTCTTACTGGGCCTCGTGACGGGGAGCTGCTCGCACGGGCGAGTCGAGTCGTACGACTCGCTTGAAGCGATAGGTAGGGAGTCCCCAGGATTCGCGGGATGGGAGAGAAGAAAGCAAGAATATTTCGTGAGAAAAAAAGCACAAGCCCACCGAACGTACGGCCCAGTAGCTTTGTCTGCCCAGCCTGTCCGGAGCTCGCAAGCCCAGCTTCTCCCGGCCCACAGAGAATTTGCAAGGAGGCTGAGGCTCAAAGAGATCGGCTCGGTATCGGAATCGCGAAACCGAGTTCGCGCACCGCCTTGCCGCCAATCCGGCGCTGTCTCAGACACGGATTGCTCGACCGATTTATAGGCGCTGCATGTGGAGGTGCACACTCGACTCGCTTCCCATCCATTGTTTTCTCCCCCCAATCTCGATCCGACTTGTAGACGAAACGCGTGTGACGCGATCGAGCTGCTGCTGCAACGCCAATCTAGGGCATCGCCGCTGCCGCTGCCGCCGTGCCCTGTCCTGGCGATGCCTACGCCTGTGAAGGCCGCCGCCGTTGCCACGAGGAAGATGGCTGCACCCGTGAAGAGCAACACCGTGGCAACGATGGCTGCCAAGAGGACCAACACCGCGCCGCCGTCGCTCTGGCCGACCACGGTCCAGAAGCCCATGGCGCCCACCGTGGAGGCTGCACGCCGGAATCCGCATCCGCTATTCGCGCGCGGGGAGGACGTGGAGGTGCGCAGCAGGTTCCCGCAGGTCCACGGCAAGCGGCAGCTGGTGATCTACGTGCGAGCCAAAGTCGTCTCCGCGTCCGCCGGCACCCACTCCTACCTCGTCCAGTACCCCGCCGCCGCCGCCTACAGCATCCCCAGCCGTGTCGCGCGAGTGGCGGCGTCCGAGGTCCGCGCGGCCCGCCGGGTTCCACCACCACCACAAAAAGAACCCGCCGTCGACGTTGCGCGGCCGGCCTCCACCAAGAGGCCACTACCGTCGGAGCAGTCAGAGGGCCGCGGCGGCGATTGTTGCAAGAAGACGAAGATAACGACGGGGAAAGGGATCCCAAAAGAGGCGTTGCTGCGATTCCTCGAGGAGCACGAGGATGAGGAGAAGGCAAAGAAGAAGGAGCAAGTGAAGAAGAACGCGCGGGTACACAGGGTTCAATTGCCGGCGCCCAAGTTGCTGCCCGCGCCCGTGAAGGCCGCCGTCGCCCCGAGGAAGGTGGCTGCACCCGAGAAGATCAATACAGTCACCGTGACGATGATGGCTGCCAAGAGGAACAACACTGCCGCCCCACCGCGCTTGCCGGCGACGCTTCGGCAACCTGTGGCGCCCACCGCGGAGACCGCGCGCCGGAAACCGCGATTCTCGCCAGGGGAAGATGTCGAGGTGCGCAGCATGTTCTCGGAGGAGTCCGGCAAGAGGCAGACGGTGGTCTACGCGCCCGCCAAGGTTGTCTCCGCGTCTGCCGGTACGGACTCCTATCTCGTCCGGTACCCCGCCACCAAGAACGTATAAGAAAACGAGAAAAGGAAGAAATGGTTTGAATGCCGTGCTGATTGCATCGGCCTCTCCAGGTTTATATAGCACCCGAAAGGGTTAGGGTTACAAGGTTCGGTTTACAACAATCATAACAACCTTTCATAGTTATCTAATCATCTATCTACAGCGTGTTAACCAAGCTATATCTGTACTCGTTAGGATCGTCTGCATATCCTAACCAACATCATTTAACAGTCCCCGTCGATCCAAACGTGTACTGGCCATACATAGTTCAAGCTTCAACCGATTAAAAACATCTCGACTCAACGCCTTGGTGAAAATGTCGGCCAGCTGATCTTGTGAAGAAATAAACCGAACCTTCAACATTCCTGCTGCCACTTTCTCTCGAACGAAGTGGAAATCGATCTCTATGTGTTTCGTCCGTGCATGAAACATGGGATTAGCTGTGAGAAACGTTGCTCCGAGATTATCACACCACAAAGTTGGCGCTTGTGACTGAAACACTCCAAGTTCTCTGAGAACTGATTGCAACCAAGTGACCTCAGCCGTTCCATTCGCGATAGCCTTGTACTCCGCTTCCGTACTAGATCGACTAACTGTTGGTTGCTTCCGTGAGCTCCATGAAACTAGATTTGGTCCATAGAACACTGCATACCCGCCAGTTGAACGCCGATCATCAGGGCACCCTGCCCAGTCGGCATCTGTGTAAACACTCAGCTCAGTGGATGAAGATCTCTGAAAATGCAGTCCAAAACTTATAGTGCCTTTTATATACCTCAATATGCGCTTTACTGCCGCCCAATGCACGTCTGTTGGTGTAGCTAGGAACTGGCATACACGATTTACAGCAAAGGAAATATCTGGTCGGGTTAGACACAGATACTGAAGAGCACCTACTGTACTTCTGTAACTGAAAGCAGCTTTGTCATCAAGTAATACTCCAGTGGACTTGCTAAACCTTTCTGTTGCAGACATTGGTGTGGCTATCTCTTTGCACTTGTGCATATTCGCCCGGCGGAGCAGATCTTCTGCATACTTGGCCTGAGTTAGAGCTATGCCTCCTTCTACATCTGTCACTTCAATGCCCAGAAAATATGACAGCTTTCCGAGATCCTTTAGGGCGAATGAATCACGAAGCTTTTCCATCAACACACTGATTGCTTGCTTGCTCGAACCTGTGATGATTATGTCATCAACATAGATCAACATATATATGACGACACGCTTGTCTGCAAACACAAACAGCGAGGTATCTGCCTTAGATGGAACAAAACCCATCGACTGAAGTTTCGAGCTAAGCTTCGAGTACCAAGCTCTCGGAGATTGCTTCAATCCATATAACGATTTCTGCAAGCGGCACACTTGATTAGGGTGATTCTGATCAACATAACCCGGCGGCTGACACATATATACCTCCTCCTGGATATCGCCGTGGAGAAAAGCATTTTGCACGTCCACTTGTCGCAGAGGCCAACCGCGAGACACGGCGATAGACAAAATCAACCTGACAGTTGTAGCTTTCACCACTGGGGAAAAGGTGTCAGTGTAGTCAATACCCTGACGTTGAGTAAACCCCTTGGCAACGAGTCTCGCCTTGTACCGATCGACAGACCCGTCTGCTTTTTGTTTGACCTTAAACACCCATTTGCATCCGACGATATGGCGTCCAGGCGGAGGATCAACAAGGCGCCAGGTGTTATTTGTTTGGAGAGCATGAAATTCATCATCCATAGCAATTTTCCAGGCGGGATCGGTGAGGGCTTCGACATGAGAGGTTGGTTCAGCAGCAAACGCTCGCTTGGTGTAGTCATAGCGAATGATGCCGTCGAAGAGTCGAACCGGTTTAACCAGGCGACGAGCTGGTAGAGGAGGATCTGCGGACGTCGCGGCGTCCGCTGTGCTTGCGGGCGACGGCGAAGCAGGAGCAGCGTCAGGAGAGCGCGACGATGAGCCAGAGGTGGTGTCATGGGCCGGCCCAGCATGAGGCCCATGAGCTGGTGTGCGCGGAGGTGAGTCATGAGCTCCTCCGTCCTGCCCAGCATGAGGCCCAGCATGGCCTCCGTGATCGACGTGATCGTCGTGATCGTTGTGGGGCGGCGCAGCTGGCTGATCGACCTGCAGAAGACCTGAAACAGGAGCCAAATCAAAACCGTCAGTAGCATCTGTCACATCGTTACATACCGGATCATCCACAGTCGGTTCAGGTAGGAGGATGGCGGATTCGGTGGTGGGGAAAGTTGTGTGAGACCTTGGGCAAAAGGGAAGACGTGCTCGTCGAAAACCACATCTCGTGAGACATATATCCGGCCAGTAGTGCGATCCAGGCATCTAAAACCGTGATGATGAGAGCTGTATCCAAGGAATACGCACATACGAGAACGGAAACTCAATTTCCGGTTGTTGTACGGTCGGAGGTTGGGCCAACACGCGCATCCGAAAACGCGAAGGGACCCATAGTCCACCTCCTTTTTGAAAAGTTTGGCCACCGGAGTTAAGTTATGAATAACACGACTAGGCATACGGTTGATCAAGTAGCATGCGGTAAGGACCGCATCGTCCCAAAAACGAAGTGGGGCAGAGGATTGAGCGAGGAGAGCTAATGCAGTTTCAATAAGGTGACGGTGTTTTGCGTTCAATTGCCCCATTTTGTTGATGGGTATGTGGACACGAGAGGCGATGTGTGATGCCTGTGTTGTTGAAATATGTGTGGAGTTTTTGGTACTCTCCTCCCCAATCCGATTGGATGGCAAGGATTTTAGTGCCAAGAGAGAGCTCGGCTTGTTTCTGAAATTGGTAGAACACATGTTCAACGTCGGATTTATGTTTCAACAAATACACCCAAGTATACTTACTGAAATCATCAAGAAAACTCACATAATAACGAAAATGTCCAGCTGATTTAATTGCCGGACCCCATACATCCGTATGGACAAGTTCTAGAGGAGAAGTTGAAACACGACTAGATGCTGCATAAGGCAGCTGATGGAGTTTTGCCTGTTGACATGCGTCACACACATGTGGCACTCCTTTATTTTGCTGAAACCCTAATTTATTTGACTGAAGTATAGCTTGGACGACGGATGACGCAGGATGGCCGAGGCGACGGTGCCACAGTTCCGAGGATGGAGAGGCGGTGTGTGCTTGCGGAAGGCGTGGTCGACGGTGAGGATGATGTGGTGGAACTGGGTACAGGCCGCCGTGCGCTCTACCTCGTAGCAGTGTTGCTCTCGTTTGCCGATCCTTAACAAAAAACGATTGAGGGTGAAGTTCAACGAAGCAATTGTTATCATAGGACAGTTTATGAGTAGATAGTAAATTTTTGCTGATATGAGGAGAGTGGAGAACATTGGATAAGCGAAGTTTGCGAGAGGAACCGGGTAAAGTGGATTCACCAATATGTAAGATGGGAATATGCATACCGTTGGCGACTTGGATCTGCTCATTGCCTCTGTAGTTGTCGTGGACGTGGAGGCGTTCGAGGTCATTCGTCATGTGATCAGTAGCACCTGAGTCCAGGTACCAGTTGGCGTCGCCGTTGTAGCCGTCGCTGATGTTGGTGTAGTTGGCGGCGCGGTTGGAGGTTTCAGGTTGGATCGCGTGATTGAACCGCGAGTAGCAGCGCAGGGCATCGTGGCCGTAGATGCCACAGATTTGGCAGGTGGACTTGCCGCCGCGTCCACGCCCTCCGCCCTGAGCGTTCCCATCGCGCCCAGAATTGTCGCCACGGCCGCCGCCATGGCCTCCTCCATTGTAGCCGCCGCCGTAGCCACCGCCGTAGCCGCCACCGTTGTAGCCGCCGTTGCGGCCTCCTCCATTGCCGCGACCTCCATCGCCGCGGCCGCGTCCGCCTCCGCCACGCTGGAAGTTCCCCCGCCCACCGCCGCGGGAGGTGTTGTTGGCAGAGTGCTGAAACTGCGCGTCGTGGTGACCACCGGAGGAACGGCCACCAGTTCGCGCCTCGTATGCAGTGAGGTGCCCGTAGAGATCGCTCAAGGTGAAGTCCTCGTTGGCTGCGATCACAGTCATCGACGTGGTGAAATTCTCGTGGTCCTCGCCCAGACCGGCGAGAATGTAGGAGACGATCTCGTCGTCGCCGAGCGGGTTGCCGATTGTCGCCATCGTGTCGGCGATCTTCTTGGTGTGGTGGAAGTAGGCAGACATGGAGATGTCCCTCTTCTTCGGCTTCACCAGCGCGGTGCGGAGCTGCACGATCCGCGCCTTAGACCGGGACGCGAACGTCCGATCCAGTGCCTCCCAGACCTGCGCCGACGTCTTGAGGAGCTGGACGTGGCCAAGTACAGCAGGGGTGAGGGAGGTGAGCAGGCCACTGAGGACCTGCTGATCCTGTTTGCGCCAGGCCGCATACTCGGGATTATCGATCTGATCCGAGCTTCCGGTGGCCGCAGGGACGCGCTTCGGCGGGGCGGCGTTGGAGCCGTCGACGAAGCCGAAGAGGTCGTTGCCGTAGAGAGCTGGCAAGGCCTGAGCCTTCCAAAGCAGGTAGTTTTCCTGGTCCAGCTTGATGGAGATGGCGGCGCTCAGCGTGGCCGCGATGTTGATCGGGACGGCGGGCGAGGCGGTGGTTGGAGCCATGGTAGATGGGTAGGGGTGTAGGCTCTGATACCATATAAGAAAACGAGAAAAGGAAGAAATGGTTTGAATGCCGTGCTGATTGCATCGGCCTCTCCAGGTTTATATAGCACCCGAAAGGGTTAGGGTTACAAGGTTCGGTTTACAACAATCATAACAACCTTTCATAGTTATCTAATCATCTATCTACAGCGTGTTAACCAAGCTATATCTGTACTCGTTAGGATCGTCTGCATATCCTAACCAACATCGTTTAACAGAACGCCCCCAGCTGTACCGCACGAGTGCCGGCATTCGACGTACGCGCGGCCCGCCGTGTTCCACCGCCACAAGACTCCGCCGTCGACGCACCCCGCCTGGAGAGTTCTAAGAGGCCACGGCCGGCGGATCGGTCGGAAAGCGGTGGCGATTGTCGCAAGAAGGTGAAGATAACGACGGTTAAAGGGATCCCATAGGAGGCGTTGCTTGCGATTCGTCAAGGAGCACGAGAAGGAGGAGAAGGCAAAGAAGAAGGAGCAGGAACACGACGCCCCGTTGCTGCTGGTGCCGAAGTTGCAGCCGGAGAAGATCACGATGATTGATCGAGGATGCCCTATTTTAGTTTCTGCAGTTCTCTAGTAGTACTAGTTTTCTTTGCTCCCGTCCTAGTACGCCTAATTACCAGGAAGAACTCAATTAATTGATGAGATGTACTGTATGTCTGTAATCATGTACTTGGCAGAGAAACTAATGGATACAATGATATGCGGCAACTTCAATTAGCAAGTCTAGAACTCATTGAAGTATATTGGTTATTTGGTTCAATACACTTTTGAGTAGTATATTGGTTATCTTTTTCTTCAAATCGGCCAAAGTGTGATATTTTTTTTTTAGGTTTGTTCTTGAGACGAAAGTTCGAAATATGTTTGATAAAACAGCGCCAAGATTTATTTATTTTCCAATTTAAGCAAATGATATAATTAAGATTGATCTATGTCAATCAATCACGTTCTTGTGGGCTGCCTATATTGCATCAGGCTGATTTGCATTTTGTGCTCTCTTACGCTTTAGTTTTATCGGTTTTGTCATTTGTGGACACTCTAGTTTCTCTTGCGTTGATATACGGAAATGTAGAGATGGTGTTTTCTCTTTTAACATCACAAACCCAGTCGGTCCGTCTGCGACGGTGTATGTGGTAGTTGGGGACTTGCAGTAGCGGCCTTGGCAAGCGGGAGTGGCAACACAGGTGGACAACATTCTGGTGGTACTAAGTACCGAGCCATGATGTTCAGGGTGAAAGCTCAAGGTCTGAACTTCCTGAAGGCATTGTTTTGGAATCACGGTCTTTCTTCAGGGTGAAAGCCCAAGGTCTAGCCTTCATTGGTTGTATCTGGCAATGGCCTTGCTGAAGGCATTGTTTTGGAGAACTTTTTTGCGGTCCGGGTGTTGTACTTTGGTGGTGGTTAGAGTGTTGCTGTTGCGAGTGTTACATCACTCCGACGGGGTCTTTGTTTTTAATTTTCTCTCTTTTTTATTTTTTTCTTGGATGTGTGCATCCTGGATGTTTTTCGACATCTTGTTGGTGCAGAGGCTGGGTGTAATTGGTATCTCTGCGATATTAATATATTCCCTTTATCAAAAAAAATCCCCCCAATATGTCGATGTTTGTCAAATAATTATTGAAATTGTTACATATTTCATAAAAATAAATGTTTATGATGTTGATGATTCGTGCATACTCGGAGCACAAGAGTGCAACGACTTTGGTTGGTTGTCAATCTGGAAGACAAGCGGCGGGGGGTTGTTCATGAGATTGTAGCTCAATGATGTACCTCAAGAATCACGAAGAGCAACACACAATGATTCGCCTCGTGTCACTATGAACCTATAGATGGCGTTGTGAACCTGAAGATGGCACTAGCGTAACATTTTATTGGAACTCTGGATTTCGGTTTGGTCCTAATGCAAACCTTCTAAATTTCTCTTATGATGTAGTTTGGAAACCAAGTGTTACCAGTTCCCTTCACTTTTATGGCATGAAGACTTTGAACTATGTATGTGTTTCATTTCATCAGATAGTAGATCCATGTTAGCCTAAAAATACATATTTCATAAATTATGTGAAAGTTTGAGCTTGATCATCAAGATATATTGTTGGAAAGTTGCATAACTTTGTTGACATAAAATTGTGTACTGAACTATTAAAACCAGTTCTTTTGGGCTTCCCGTGCTTCCATGAATAGAAGCCCTCCACATAGCTTCTAGTTTGAAAGCCTAAACAAATTGAAGAGGCGACCTCCATATAAAGTGGGGGTAGCTTCCTAGAGAAGCCCCCGAAGAAATGGTCCTTGGTACTCCAACTGAACAAGGTACTCCAAGTCCAACTGAACAAATACAACTCTGAGCCTCTCACGCTCGAAACAGCTCCCTGGCGGCTCATCCAAGCCACATCGGGCGTCAAATCTGGTGATCCAAGTGCAGCGGCCTCCTCTACTCTCCTCGCCATAGAGGGATTTGTCGGACCGGGACCATGCAGTGTTGGCGGGGAGGGGGAGGGGAGGAGGGGGTGTGAGCGAAGAGGCACATGATATGTAGGGTCCAATGGTGGAAGTCCAGGGGCGCCGGCGCTCCGTACGGGTCGCGGATCTACTGCGGCGGCAAGCTGGCAGCGGTGCTGAAAGAACATCTCATCTCCTAAGTATGTTTTGATGCTTGATGACAACACAATAATATTTAACCCCCTTTATTCAAGATGTGTAGTTAGGTTAAAACGATGAAACATCGACAAAAGGAGTTTATCAGGATGTTTGAGCAAGAGTTAAAGGGGAGAAGAAGAAGCATGGCCGGCCACTACCCCGGCATGGCCGGTCCATGGCTGGGCCGGCTCGGTTACTCGGCCGGCCATGATGGCCGGACCATGGCCGGGCTGCTGGTTCCTGTCACGCTGAGCATGGCCGGCCACTACCCCGGCATGGCCGGGCCATGGCCGGGCTGGTGTTTCCTGTCACGCTGGGATGGCCGGCCACTACTCCGGCATGGCCGGCCCCACGGCTGGCCTCGTGCCTCTGCTCCAACGGCTGTATTTGTGCGACCACCTATTTAAGGGCTTCTTCTTCTACCTTGGTCATTTGTCTATCAAAAAGAAAGAAGTTGAAGCTCTACCATTTTAGACCACCTCAGTTCACATAGATCTCTCTTATTAGCCAATCAATCTCTTTGATACTTGGTGAGTTGGGAGAGAACCTCTTGATCTACAATCTCTACCAAACCGATTCGTTTTCCCCCTTGATTTGTGAGAGGGGGCTTGTTACTCTTGGTGTTCATTGGAACCCTAAGAGCTCGTTGTCCTTCAGAGCTTTGGGAGCTAAGAAGACATTGCCGGGAGCCACCAATTAAGTTGTGGTGTGTGCCCCGGCCTTGAGCATCGAGTCTTGGCGGCTCGGTGCATTTGGTGAAGACCCTCCAACTTGTGGAGTGAGCTTCATCCTTGTAAAGGTTCTAGTTGTCAACCTCAACGGCAACATAGTGACAAGTGTCTCGCCACATCGGTGGTAAGACACAACGGAGATACGGTGTGCCATATCAAGGCTACTCGGTGTTTCACTTTGGTGAACACCGCGCCGCTCCAACGGAGATTAGCTTCCATTGGGAAGTGAACTTCGGGATAAATCTCCGCGTCAACTTGTTGGTTATTCCTCAACTTTCCTTTACTTGTTGCTACTAGCTTACTCATATTTATATCTTGTGCTAGTAGTCATTTGCTCAACATATAGGGTTGTTCATCTAGTTGCATAATCTAGAGAACTTATATTTGAGCAATACCAATTTAAAACGAAAAAGAAGTAAAATTTGTAGTTAACCTATTCACCCCCCCCCTCTAGTTAACCTCATCGATCCTTTCAATTGGTATCAGAGCCTCGTCTCTTTATTAAAGGCTTTACCGCCTAAAGAGGAGGATGGGGGATCCCACTCCCATGGAATTGCTTCAAAAGCAAGTCGAGTCCATGGGGGAAAGATCCGATAAGAGGATGGATAGGTTAGAGGAACTATTAATGAAACTTGCCTCTACATCTAGCAATGCAAATGAAAGTCCCTCTCTAGATGAAAATGGTAATTCCATATCTCCTTCTAAAGAAGGTGATGAACACTCATCTAAAAATGAAAACCCAAATCAATTTGGACATGTTTATAATATTGCTTCTAATGTCCAACACCCACATGTGAACAATCTTGGTAATCCACCTTTAGTAGATAGGACCCGTTTTACTAATTGGAAAGCTTCCATGAAGTCTTATGTGTGTAGCTCTTCAATGCAAATATGGAGAATCATTGAGAGGGGATACTATCCTAAGGATATCAATAATTTGACCTCAAGTGAGATCATTGATGAACAACTCAATGCACATGCTATGCACATGCTCGAGAAGGCAATGGTCAATGAAGGTGTTGAGCACATCCGGTCTCTCCGAAACGCCAAGGAAGCTTGGGAGTATCTACTTGCCATGTATGATGGCAATGTGAGCATGCAACGCTCGAAGAAAACCCTTCTTCAACGGCAAGTTGATCACTTCATCATGAAGGATGGAGAAGTTCTGGAGGATGTATATCGAAGACTCAAGGCTCTCGTTGTGGACATGAAGGATGTTGGATTCAAGGATTGCGATGATGATTGGTTCAAGGGAAAATTTCTTCAAACCTTGATTCCATACAACGAGAACATGGTAATGAATGTTCAATCAAGAGCGGACTACATGGAACTAACTCCCAATGATGTTTTGAGTACCTGAAGAAATCCTCGGAAGATGTTCTAGCTCGTGTGAATGGAATGAAGAAAGTATCTCTTGCCTTGAAGGCAACATCTTATGATGAGGAAGAATCAAGTGATGAAGGTGGATCCACCTATGTGCCATCCGAGAAGGAAAAGAGGGTGTCACACAATGAGTGTTTGGCGCTTGCCAACCATAATTGGTGGAAGAAAGGGGATTTTAGATCAAATGCAACGAAGAACAAGGGAAAAGAAGGCTCAAGTACAAAGAAAGCAAGAACTTGTTTCAATTGTGGAGATAGTGAGCACTTCGTCGCGGATTGTCCTTACAAGCGTAGAATTGAGAATGGAGGAAAGCTCATCAAGAAAACCAACTTTGCTCCCAAAAACAAGAACTTCATGAAGAAGGTATCTAAAAGGGCAATGGTGACAAATGAGCAAGAATATATATCCGGAGGTGAAGAAAGTGAAGATGAAGAAGAACAAGTCGGCATGGCGGCAATGGAAATTGGGGTTATTCCTTCTTCTTTGGATTCTCTCTTTTCAACTCCGAATGACAAGCAAGGTCCTACCAAACACAAGTGCCTTATGGCCAAGGGTACATCTCCAAAGGTAACCCACTCACGAAAACCCTCAATTTCCTCTACTCCATCATTGTTGAATTGTGTTGAGGAACTTGATGATAAAAATGCTAATGATCTTTCAAACATCATGAGATCACTTGAAAGTGAAAATAAAATTGCATTTGATGCCTTCATGACTCAACTTGGTAATGCATATGGTCTCATAGAAGAACATGAAGAAAGAATATGTGAACTTGAGGGTTTCGCTCGTGATGATGCTAATAGGATAGCGGAGCTTGAGGAAGCTCTAGATAACGCACTATGCCTTAAAGATTCTATTGAGGAAACCTCCACTTTAGATCTATCTAAAATGATGGGTGACCGTGATCATGCACTATGTAAGCTTAAGGAATTTATGGATGAAAATGATAACATTATGAATGGTCACAATGAACTACTTAAGGATTTTGAGCATCTTGAGAAAGCTCACATGGCACTCTCAAGAGAGCTCAAGGTTCTTAAGGAGTCACATGACATCTCTCAAAATAAGGATGTAAATGAAATGCTTGTGCCACTAACCCCTTGTGTGTCAAAGCATCTCTCATATTGGAGAACAATAGGTTGAAGGCTCAACTTGAGAAAGGACTAGTGTCTTGCATCCAAGGAGAAAAGAACCTCAATAATCTTTTGAGAAATCAAAGGAGAGTTGTGGGTAAGGAAGGACTTGGATTTGGAGTCTCATCCAAGAAGACCAATGAGAAGAAGAAACCAACTCCCTCCACTAATGCTATTGTTTTTGTGAAGGAGGGGGAGTTGGCTAATGATGAAGATGAATTTGATATCCTTGCTAAGAGCATTGCTCCTAAGAACACATCTTCTCACAACAATTTTGCAGGAAGATATAACCCATCATATGTGCTTTTGAAATCTAATGATGGACATGTTTATGCAAAATATGTTGGAACTTCATATGGTAGTGATTATCATGTTTCTATTTGGGTTCCCAAGACCCTTGTGACTAACAAGAAAGGACCCATCAAAACATGGGTACCTAAATCAAGGACTTAATTCTTTGTAGGTATGTGCTTCCAGAGGATCATCATGGCTTATTGATAGCGGTTGCTCCGCACATATGACCGGAAGCAAAGAAGTGTTAAGTGACTTAATGCATCAACTTCTCAAGGTATCTCATGTCACGATTGGTGATGGTTCTGAACTCAAGGTATTGGGGCATGGCAAGGTGGTCATTTCTCCGGACACGTCCATTGAGAAAGTCCTCCTTGTTGAGTCCCTTGGTTATAATTTAATTTCCGTTTTGCAACTTTACGAGTGCAACTTTACCGTTGTCTTTGGATGGTATCACGTGCTTATCCTTCACACAATTTCTCTTAAAGTAGCCTTTGTTGGATTTGTGGAAAACCGTATGTATGTAGTGGATTTCTCGAAAGAAACTACACATATTGCCACAAGTCTAATGGCTAAATCCGACATGGGTTGGCTTTGGCATCGCCGGTTGGGCCACATCGGTATGAGAAGAACCATCCCGAAGTGAATTTTTCCAAAGATCGTCCTTGTAGCTCTTGTGTTGCCGGAAAGATGCATGAGAAGAACCATCCCAAAGTGACAACAATCGATACAACGAGGCCCTTTCAACTCATTCATATGGATTTGTTTGGACCTCCTACTTATGAAAGCCTTGGTGGCAAGAAATATTGCTTGGTGATTGTTGATGATTATACAAGATACACTTGGACCTTCTATATCAAGAAAAAGAGTGAAACTCAAAAGGAATTCATTGATTGGGCTACTCAAGTACAACGCCAATATGATACAACCATCTTGGCCATAAGAAGTGACAATGGAACCGAGTTCAAGAATTACACCATGGATGAATTTTTGAGTGATGAGGGTATTAAACATCAATATTCCGCTGCGTATACCCCTCAACAAAATGGTGTTGCGGAAATAAAGAACCGTACACTTATTGATATGGCAAGAACTATGATGGCCGAATTCAAGTCTCCATATAATTTTTGGGCCGAAGCCATCAACACTGCTTGTCATCTATCCAACCGGATCTATCTCCGCCCATTCACTAACAAGACTCCTTATGAACTTCTTGGTGGTAAAAAGCCCAACCTCTCTTATATTAAAGTTTTTGGTTGCAAATGTCAAGTGTACATTAAAGGTTCTAAATTGCCTAAATTTGAGCCTAGAACTTTTGAAGGCATATTTGTTGGTTACGCCAAGGATTCCCACACTTATAGAGTCTACAACATATCCACCGGGTGTGTTGAAGAATCTATGAATGTGGTGTTCCATGAGGATAATGGCTCCCAAGTGGGGCAAGTTGATCTTGATGATGTAGGTGATGAGCCCTCCTCCATCGCCATAGGAAGAATGGGTATAGGTCCTCTTATACCCATTGAGGAACCCCTTGTGGCAACGGAGTTGGACTCAAGCTCGACGCAAGTGGAGCCCTCTACATCAACCATCGATCAAGCGGCAAACCAAGAACAAGCTCAAGATCTACACGATTATACCAACCATCATGATAATGATCAAGATCCATCCAATGATAATGGTGGTCAAGATTTTGGTGATCTCTCACCAAGAACTCCAACCCACTCTCGGATTAATCAAAATCAAGATGAAGGAGATGATGAAGATGCACCTCCAAATGAGAGACCCTCAGATGCCCTTGCTCGTCGAGTGGCTAGCAAGGCCGTGGCATTACATAAAAAATCTCTCTATCAAAAGAACATCATTGGTGGTCTTGGAAGGAGTGTGTCCACTCGGAGGCAACTATTACTCTTTTGTGGCGTTCATGCTCATATATCACATTTTGAACCTACCAAGGTGTATGAAGCTCTTGAAGATGAAGATTGGGTCCATGCTATGCACGAAGAGCTCCATAACTTTGAGAGAAACAAAGTATGGTCCCTAGTGGAAAGACCAAAGAACCATAATGTGATTGGAACCAAATGGGTGTTCAAGAACAAGCAAGATAATCATGGACAAGTGATTCGCAACAAAGCTCATTTGGTTGCTCAAGGCTACTCTCAAGTCGAAGGACTTGACTACGGTGAAACTTTCGCTCCCGTAGCTAGACTTGAATCCATTCGTATATTGCTTGCATTTGCTTCTACTTATAAATTCACTTTATATCAAATGGATGTTAAAAGTGCATTTCTAAATGGTCCACTTAATGAGATGGTATATGTTAAACAACCTCCGGGGTTCGAAGATCCCAAGTGTCATAACCATGTCTACTTACTCCACAAGGCTTTGTATGGCCTCAAACAAGCCCCACGTGCTTGGTACTATCACTTAAAGGAGTTCCTAGTAGACCGTGGTTTTGCACTTGGGGTAATCGATCCCACACTCTTCACCAAGAGTGTAAATGGAGAATTATTTGTATGCCAAGTATATGTTGATGATATTATATTTGGTTCTACTAATGTCTCTTTTGTAGAACAATTTGCTAAGCTAATGACAAGTGAATTTGAGATGTCTATGATGGGTGAATTAAAGTTCTTCCTTGGTTTTGAAATTGAGCAATATGACGAAGGAACCTTTATTTGCCAAGCTAAATATATTCAAGACATGCTCAAAAAATTTATATGTCAAATGCAAGCCCATTGAGATTTTCAATGGCAACAAACGTGAATCTAACACTAGATCACGAAGGTATTCCGGTTGACCAAAAGCTTTATCGTTCTATGATTGGTTCTTTGCTTTATCTTTGTGCATCTAGACCGGATATCATGTTTAGTGTGGGTTTGTGTGCAAGATTTCAATCTAACCCTAAGGAAAGCCATATGACCGCCGTCAAAAGAATTCTTAGGTACTTGGTGGATACCTCTAATCATGGTCTTTGGTATCCTTCAAATACAAGCTTTGATCTTGTGGGGTATTCGGATGTGGATTGGGCCGGTGACAAAGTGACTAGGAAATCAACCTCGGGTGCTTGCCAATTTCTTGGTAGGTCACTTGTGTGTTGGTCTTCGAAGAAACAAAATTGCATATCCACTTCCTCCACGGAAGCCGAGTATATTGCCGCCGCAAGTTGTTGTTCTCAATTATTATGGATGAGACAATGTCTTGAGGATTTCGGAATTAAGAAAAAGACATTGCCTCTTTTATGTGATAATGAAAGTGCTATAAGAATTGCTCACAATCCCGTGCTCCATGGCAAGACAAAGCATATTGAAATACGGTATCATTTTATCCGTGATCATGTGGCCAATGGAGATATCTCACTCTCTTATATCAATACCAAAGATCAACTCGCCGATATATTCACAAAGCCACTTGATGAAAAGAGATTCAAGGAATTGAGGGGACAAATAAATGTCGTATGTGCAAGCAATTTTAGTTGATTAAAGATGATGCATACACATCTCTACTAGACTCTTATTTGGATTCTAAATGTTGGCATGGACACAGGGGGAGTGTAGCACAATTCATGTGTCAACACTACTCCTATTATGCGCAAATAGACAAATCTTGCAATATAGTTACTCATGTGACAAAATATGCTTAAAAGATGAGTTTTGATTGTTGGACCCAAGATATATCTTCGCGGTGCCATGTCAAGCATACTCATACATGGTGGCTTCGGCCACCGACCTCCTTGTATAAGGAGTTGGTTTAATAAATCTTTTCAAAATAGTCGATGCCTTCGTTTTATTGCACAAGTTTCACTTTCATATCACATCCAATGTTGCTACTTGTTGATTTCGATTTTCCCATTGGATGTGTGACGAAATCATCCTAATCATTGTCATATCATACATCGTTATACCTCTCTCTCGTATTTCATCTCAAGCACATAACCATGATTTTCTGGACAAAGGTGAAAAAGATACATTTGAGCCAAATATTCGAATTCAAGTTGTGAAAAAATTATTAATAATTGGAGGTCAGGGCGCCTGGGATTGGCTGCCCGGCCATTCCCAGGTCTGGCCGGCACTCTGGCCGGCCCCTCTCGGGTCGTGCCCCGGCCATCATGGCCGGCTCGATGGCCGGCCCCTCTCGGCTCGATTGCTTCATCCTGCCCGGCCATCCGTCCCGGCCTGGCCGGCCCCGTGGCCGGCCCCTCTCGGGTCGCGTCCCGGCCATCATGGCCGGCCAGCCCGGCCACTGCCCGGTCACGCGTCCCTGCCTCTGCCCTTTTCCTCCAAAACCCATTTTTTTTTGTTTCTCTTTCTCTTTTCCCTTCTTCCCCATCTCATGTCAACCACCATGAGAGGCCTCCCAAGCTCTACCTCCACCCATCCCACTCAAGATTAGCCATCCCCTTCACTATCCGTTAACAAAACTCAAACCCCTCGGCCCGATCTTCCTCTCCATCCAAGTGATTTCCTCCATTGGTGTGGGGATTTGGAGATCTCCCAAGTTCTTGGTGGTGGTGAGAGGCCTCTATCTCTCCCCTCCATCCAAGAATCACCTTGGGCAAGGATGGCTTCCGACTCGGACTCAGACGACCGTATTCCTATTAGTCAGCGTCTGCGTGGTCGAAGAGGGAATGTGACAGCTCAACCTGGTTCTCAGCCACCCCCTCCTCGTCATAATAAGAAAGTCAGTGCCAACAGAATTGCTCGTCCGTCTCAGCGCATTGTCACCAACAAGTCTGAGCCTGTGCACCAAGATTGGACCACACTCCCGGAGAAGGATTTCCTACGGGACCGTCTTGGGTTTAATCCCTATGGTTATGACCGCACCTCTCCGGATCCCCGTTTTTACTGCAAGATGCATCAGAGTGTGTATGAGTTTATCATCAGCCGGAAGGAAAACACTTATGTGCCTCAATAGTTCCTCGATGTGCCATGGTTTCGTCAAAACTATCCGGACACAATGGAAATTCTGGAATTTCACAATCTTCAGGGGCTCATGGGTCGCCACAAGGACTTCAATATCGAGCTCATCAAGGAGTTCTTTGCCACAGTATACTTTCACTCTGATGCTGCCAACACTATGTCTTGGATGAGTGCTACCACTAGTTTGTCAAGCTACCCTTGCTGACTTTGCTTGCTTGTTGGATCTCTCTGTCGTTGATCCCTCTGATTCTAGCTACTTCCGCATTCATGAACCAGGGCAACGTCAGTTATCAGCCAAGCCTCATCTTTATCACTGTTATGATTCGGAGGCCGACGGTAGCCGTCATGCTCCCAATGTCAAGTATATGTCCCCCAAGTATTATGCTCTCCACAGAGTTCTCCGCCAAACAATTCATGTCAAGTTTGGGGAACGGAATTTGGTTCGTGGCTGGTTGATCAACCTCCTCTTCTATTTGGAGAGTAAGAAAGAACAGGGTGTCAAACTTGATGTGATGCACTACATGCTCAGTGAGATGCGTCTATGTGTTCTCAAAAAGAGGGTTCCCATCTATGCTCCCTATCTTCAGCTTCTCATTGAGGAGAAGGTTAGCGCCACAAGATCTTCACTTTATCCCTTGACTGCTCACAAGCCCCTCAATATGAATTTTCATGGTGATGATGATGATCCTCCTCCGCCCAAGCGCGCTAAGCCCACTTCTCATGATGAAGGTACCAGCTCAGCTCATCCTTCCAGTTCACCCAAAACAACATGGAAATCTATCTTCAAAAGTATGAATTGTTTTGGGATTGATATGCAAAAACGGGCGTATGAGGCTCATCGGAACAACAAGCTCATTCGCAACAACCAGAAATTGATGGCAAGGCACATGGACATGGAATTTGCTAGTGGATCTGAGGGTGAGATTACTCCAGAGGAGACATGGGTTTCTTCCCACTCAAATTGGTTCCTACCTCATGTCCCTGTTGATCCCAATGTTGGCCCCCATGGACCTAGTACTAGCACAGCGCCCCCCGTGGTCAACACTCAGTATCTCTATGATGGTGTCGATGTCGAGCTTCCTGACCCTGAGGAGGAGACCATGGTCGACTGGTTCAGCTCGGCGTCCTATGTGTGGCAGTCTTAGGGTAACGCTTAGATTAGTTTTCTCTCTCTTTTTGGTGTCTTGATGCCAAAGGGGGAGAAATATTAGGTTGTCAACGGGAATTTGCATATGGGGGTTTCTGCATCATCATTGCTTCTTCCATTTGCTTCTATCTCATGTGTTTCAAGTGAACTTTAATTTGGGTTTCATCTTGTGAACTTGGCTTGTGAACTTGGCTATACTGCTACTCTATGTGTAAGACTATGTTATCTTCGGCTATCATCTCTATGTCAAGACCTTGTTATATGTGTAGTCAATTGATGCCATTTATTATCTCTACGTCAAGACTTTGGTGAGCCATTCTTATCACTATCCGTATTACTAATGTGATAGTTGAGTACATGATGATTATGTTATAGTTATATGTGTATTCAATGATGTTGAGAGCTATTTGTCTTAGTATAAAAGATGTGTGAATTGCAAAAGTTAGGGTGAGCTCATGTCTCTTGTTGTTGTGCACACATTGAGGGGGAGCTCGTCTAATTTTTGTAAATCACTAACCATCATTGGTCACTCTCATATATATATATATATATATATATATATATATATATATATATATATATATCATGCAAATTCTTGTGTTGTCATCAAACATCAAAAAGGGGGAGATTGAAAGAGCATCTCATCTCCTAAGTATGTTTTGATGCTTGATGACAACACAATAATATTTAACCCCCTTTATTCAAGATGTGTAGTTAGGTTAAAACGATGAAACATCGACAAAAGGAGTTTATCAGGATGTTTGAGCAAGAGTTAAAGGGGAGAAGAAGAAGCATGGCCGGCCACTACCCCGGCATGGCCGGTCCATGGCCGGGCCGGCTCGGTTACTCGGCCGGCCATGATGGCCGGACCATGGCCGGGCTGCTGGTTCCTGTCACGCTGAGCATGGCCGGCCACTACCCCGGCATGGCCGGTCCATGGCCGGGCCGGCTCGGTTACTCGGCCGGCCATGATGGCCGGGCCATGGCCGGGCTGGTGTTTCCTGTCACGCTGGGATGGCCGGCCACTACCCGGCCACTACTCCGGCATGGCCGGCCCCACGGCTGGCCTCGTGCCTCTGCTCCAACGGCTGTATTTGTGCGACCACCTATTTAAGGGCTTCTTCTTCTACCTTGGTCATTTGTCTATCAAAAAGAAAGAAGTTGAAGCTCTACCATTTTAGACCACCTCAATTCACATAGATCTCTCTTATTAGCCAATCAATCTCTTTGATACTTGGTGAGTTGGGAGAGAACCTCTTGATCTACAATCTCTACCAAACCGATTCGTTTTCCCCCTTGATTTGTGAGAGGGGGCTTGTTACTCTTGGTGTTCATTGGAACCCTAAGAGCTCGTTGTCCTTCGGAGCTTTGGGAGCTAAGAAGACATTGCCGGGAGCCACCAATTAAGTTGTGGTGTGTGCCCCGGCCTTGAGCATCGAGTCTTGGCGGCTCGGTGCATTTGGTGAAGACCCTCCAACTTGTGGAGTGAGCTTCATCCTTGTAAAGGTTCTAGTTGTCAACCTCAACGGCAACATAGTGACAAGTGTCTCGCCACATCGGTGGTAAGACACAACGGAGATACGGTGTGCCATATCAAGGCTACTCGGTGTTTCACTTTGGTGAACACCGCGCCGCTCCAACGGAGATTAGCTTCCATTGGGAAGTGAACTTCGGGATAAATCTCCGCGTCAACTTGTTGGTTATTCCTCAACTTTCCTTTACTTGTTGCTACTAGCTTACTCATATTTATATCTTGTGCTAGTAGTCATTTGCTCAACATATAGGGTTGTTCATCTAGTTGCATAATCTAGAGAACTTATATTTGAGCAATACCAATTTAAAACGAAAAAGAAGTAAAATTTGTAGTTAACCTATTCACCCCCCCCCCTCTAGTTAACCTCATCGATCCTTTCAGGTGCGCTGCGTGGTGGCGGTGGGGACACGCGGTGGTGTCTGAGTTTTCGCTCAAGCGGCGGTGCAGTTTCGTGCCACCGGTGGCGGAACTCTGCGTGGTGTGGGGCCCATGAAGCCGGGGCGCCGGTGATGGCCTCGGGTGAGATGGACCTGGCCTAGGTCTTCTGTTGTTACCGTGTCGGCCGATCTGATCCACCACGGCGGGCTCCTGCGGATGGATCTGGGCCATCAACCAAGATCTTGTCGTGATTATGTGGGAATGGGATATGTGGAGTGTTGATGTGCGATGGATGCGATGGCTGCTTGCCTCTGTTGTGGTGCTGGTAGACCATGATGCTACAGCAGGATAGCGAGGTGTTGTGTCGGCGGCAGAGCAAAGCTCGAGACGACGTGTTGGCCAAGGTCAGGGTTGGTAGGGATGATAGATGTGCGGTGTTCCTGATGAAAGTCCTACTTGTCTTCGGTCGGTGCCGACGACGATGGCGTCCGCGGGCGTCGTTCACCTCCATGGAAGTGTCATCTCCCTCACCTAATCGGGTGTTGTCTTCGGGTGAAAACGAAGATTCAACGGTCCAGGTGAGCAGTCGTGGTCGCCTCCTTTGTTGGAAGCATCATTGTAGAGACGCATTTTGGGGAGCATATGGGTTCTTGTGATGTTACTCAGGTGCTTGCTGCCAGTCAAGGTTGGGCTTCCGGGATGCATTGTACCCCGTCATCGGTGACTCCATGATGGTGCCTTTCTCAGAACTGACCAAATCCTGCCATTCACTCGCCGATTTTTTTAGGTACACAAGGATGGAGGGTACATCGACACGGAGGATTCTGATGGAGTAGCCATTCTTCGAAGGTGACATATATGCGTTTGTTGAGACGCGACCTTGATGCTCGATTTTGTGCAAGATGTGGCATTTGCGTTGTGGTGTAATATATGTTCTAGCCAAGCCACTTGGCTACTTCTTTCATGAAATCGATACAACTTTCCATAGTATTCTTGCAACTTAGTACTCCAACTTAAGGTCTATTAATGATACTCATCTCCATTCTCCAATGAAGAAGGGTGAGGTTGAATAATCCTAGAAGGAAGGAACAGCCAAAAAAAAAAGTTGCACAGCCCAAAGTCAGAACTATAAACACGTGTGACCGTAGATCGAGCGGCCCATCATGACGGAACCAAGAGATTTGCTTTCCATGCAAGATCCGGACAGAGGAACGGAAAACCTCCATGACGAAGCTAGCCACAAGTAGGCGGTAGTTCGATTTCGACCCGGACACGAACTCGGACTCCGAATCTCGGACCGAACTGAGCAGTACCACCGATCGATAAATACCGCGGCGTGCTTGCTCTGCAACACTCGCATCTCTCTCCTTCCCACCAGAAACAACACAGCGCGCGACACCAAGAAAACGCACAGTCCTCGACCTAGCTAGCTCTGCGATGGCGGTGAAGAGGATCGTGGCGCCGCGCCCCCAGGCTCCCGTCCTGGCCCTGGCCGTGCCCTCGTACGCCAGCAAGAGAACGACCACCGAGGCCGCGCCCCGCCGGTTCGCGCGCGGGTCAGCCGTGGACGTGCGCCACAGGCTGGCGCGGGCGCCGCGCTCCGGCAGGTGGATGACGATCTTCGTCCGCGCCACGGTCGTCGACTCCGCCGCCGCGTCCGGCGCCAACGACGACGACTGCTACATCGTCAGGAACCCGGCTTGTTCCGAGACCGCGTCCGGCGGCCGGATGGCGTGCGTGCCCGCCGCAGACGTCCGTGAGGCTCGTCGTACTCCCACCACTGCTGCCGACAAGAGGCCGTCACCGGAGTCGTCCACGGAGACCGCCGATGGCGCCAGCTGCAAGAAGGCGAAGAGGACAGGGCAAGGGATCCCGATGGACGCGCTGCTGCGATTCCTCGAGGAGCACGAGAAGGCAAAGAAGGAGCAGGAACACGTACGGCGCGAAGCTGCAGCGGGAGAGATCACGATGATTGATCGAGGTCGAGGATGCCCTATTTTAGTTTCTGCAGTTCTTTAGTAGTAGTAGTTTTCTAATTTGCTCCCTTCCTAGTTGTTTGGTTACTTTGGTATGGCGCCTAATTGCCAGGAAGAACTCAATTGATGAGATGTACTGTAATCACGTACTGGTCAGAGAAACTAATGAATACAATTAATGATATGCTGCAACTTCAATTAGTAAATCTAGTGTATTGGTTCTCTTTTTCTTCAGATCGTCCAAAGTGTGATTTTGGTTCTTGAGACCAAAGTTTGAAATATGTTCAAGAAAGCAGCGCCAAGATTTATTCATTTTCCAGTTTAAGCAAATGATGTAACTAAGATTGATCTACAATCAATCACGTTTTTGTGTGCTGCACTGCTGCCTATATTGCATCAGGCTGATTTGCATTTTATGCTCTCTCAAGCTTCTCATGACTGATCGCTGCACTGACGCGACATCCTAAAGATGGCGGTATGAACCTGAAGATGGCACATTAGCACTAGTCCAGCATTTTACTGGAACTCTCTAGTTTTCGGTTTGGTCAAACCTTCTAAATTTCTTACGCTGTAGTTTGGAAATCAAGTTTTCGTAGTTCCCTTCACTTTTATCGCATGAAGACTTTGAAATATGTATGGGTTCCGTTTCATTAAAATGGAACTAGGTAGAAGATCCATGTAAGCCCAAAAAAGACATATTTCAAAAATTATGTGAATTTTGACGGCCGTCGAGGTGAGGTGCGCCACAGGCTGGCGCAGGCGCCGCTCTCCCGCAGTTGGATGGCAATCTTCGTCCGCGCAACAGTCGTTGAATCCGCCGCCGTGTCCGGCGCCAACAACAATGACTGCTACATTGTCAAGTACCCCGCTTGTTCTGAGACTGCACCCAGTGACCGGATGGCATGTGTGCCCACCGCAAACGTCCGTGAGGGTCTACGTACTCCCACCACTGCCGCGGACAAGAGGACGGCACCGGAGTCGTCCAATGAGACCGCCGATGGCAAGAAGGCGAAGAAGCTTTCCCGGAAACACAAAATGAAAAGGAAAACACAAAATAAAATAGAATTGAATGGAAAATAAAGAATTGAATGGAAAACAGAAAATTCCTGGAAACAAAAACTCATTAGTCCCGGTTGGTGTTACCAACCGGGCACCAACCGGGATTAAAGGTCCTACAGCCCCCAGCGTTCGACCGTAGCCACGTGGAGGGCCTTTAGTCCCGGTTTGTGGCCAACCGAGACTAAAGGACTTTAGTCCCGATTTCGTTGTCCCGGTTGGAGAACCGGGACTAGAGCCCATTCCAAACGGGACTAGAGGCCATTTTTTTAATAGTGAAGACAGGGCAAGGGATCTTGATGGACGCGCTGCTGCGCTACATAGAGGGGGTGATGACGCGTTACCCCACCGCCGTGATTCAAGAACGTGGGGTCATAGCACGGCTAACCGATGTCTTGTATGTAACGAAGTGGACAATACCTATTCATGCAATGGGACAGGACAAATACACGTAAAAGTGACAGAAGAAAGTATACTACAATGTGCAAGAGCCTTTTTTTACCGTAGAATCAGCATGAAGGTTTTCGAAAATTCCAGTTTTTAGAAATATTTTTGAAAAGGGCTCTCTGGTCATAGGACTGGGTATAGTTTCTCTGTCTTCAATCCTACAAGAAATCGATACCTAAAATAAAGCAAAAGCTTCCCGGTTTGGTTTGGTACGTATAAAATGTCACAAATTATAATATTACCCACCACGCCATCATAGTTAGAAAGTTTAGAATCGTCACTCGGGTCGCCAGTAGCTTCTTACGTCTTAATCGGAACAGATCATCGAACAAAACTTTGGCCAATTTTTTTTCTAAGCATAAATTCTTCCCCATATTTCGTCTGTCATTGGTTTGGTTCGTAAGTCGTTTTCGCTACTTTTTTCCGTTTTCATCCGTACAATAGCGGAACCTGAATCCTAACGTACTACATGATCCCAGAGCATAAGTATCAGGTCCGGTCTCCATGTAGACCTGCACCTATTGCTCTCTCATATATATACACCGTCCAAACACGATTACCACAATCTTCGTAGACAAATCCTGATCGAATCGATCCAGAAAAAAGCGGCAGCACTTGAGGTGTCGCCGAGGTGGTCAAGCATAACGGCAGCGTGGCGGGCGGGAGGGCGGCGCTGAGAGGAAGCTAGGACAACAAATCTGTGACTGAATCTCGACCTCAAAATTGATGCAGTCCCTGTCGAGCCAGAGCTGAAGGTTCCGATCCAAGTGAAGCTGGTCCCGGCTCCGTCTTCAGGTGCGGCTACCCTATGTCATGCTCCGTCGCGGCCTCCTCGCCACCCTCAAACTCGCGCTACCACGCCGCTCGAGGAGGATTGTGTCCGTACGGACTCCCCGTCACTGAACTCTGGCCTGTGCTACACGAAGCGCTCAAGGTGGCCGGCCGGCCTCCCGCTCGGCCCCGCTGTCAAGCGCGCCCTCTGGGTCGCGCTTCCCGTCATCAGACACGTGGCGGGTGATGGGTATGGATCCCTTGTCGTGACTGGCGATCCAGCGGCGACGGACTCGGAGGAGGCGGAGCGTGCGGCTGGTGTCAAGTACTTTCTTTGATCAAAGCGCCGCCGGATCGACTTGGTGGCCCTTCTGCTCATCTTGCGGATGCAAGTTCTGCACTGGAGTAGGAGGCCAGCCATGTCGTCGCTGGCGGCAGCTGGGGGAGACCCTCGCGGAAGTCCCACCCCTGCAACGTGTATCAGCGAGCTCCTGCTGGTGTCGTGCTTGTTCCGGGTGGTGCCATCTAAGGACGCTCGCGTGACTGGCTCACTTGGGGAGTTGGGGGACGCTCAAACTCTTGGAGGCGGACATGATGCATGGTCATTGTCATGGACTTCAAAGCTGGAGCAGATCGAGCTCACTACTGCTGACCTGCTTTATTATGGAGCTAGCCACGTAGCCGAGATGCAGTGCAGATGCGCAGCAGACTGCATCTGCAAAGAAAACAAACAGCGTCTATATGCAGCTGTCCGATATAGCCTTGTGTGTGACTACAGCTTTGGAATTCTCTTTGTACCATTAAGCTTACTCAGCGTATAGCTCAGCTAATTACCATGGAATAGGGGTGATGTCAACAAAAAACACTTCAGGCTGTTTCTAACGGGAGATAAGGCAGAGAAACGCAGTACATTATTTGAGTGAGTACGCCCATTCCTTA
The DNA here is from genome assembly GCA_012064385.1 of Puccinellia tenuiflora. Taxonomy (NCBI): domain Eukaryota; kingdom Viridiplantae; phylum Streptophyta; class Magnoliopsida; order Poales; family Poaceae; genus Puccinellia; species Puccinellia tenuiflora. Next base: position 45,227 of record QRDG01001482.1, on the reverse strand, counting down.
GAATTACAGTCAAACAGATATTGGTTTTAGAAAAAGTTAGTGTTGGATTACCTTTGCAGCTTTAGTAGATCACTAACACAATTCGTTTCCATTATATATTTTTTTTAATTTATCAAGTATTCAGATTTGGCATGACAAATTGTACTATTAAGTTCTTGTGGGGTTGTGGCCGAAGTCGGCCACCAGGAGGCCGGCAAGGTGGATGTGCAAAGGAGAGAAGTTGGTGAGCAAACGGCCTATTATTAAATCGTAAATGTGAAAAAAGCTGCTGTGGCAAATTTTTAAGTTGTGCTGCAAATAAGTAGAGAACTATGCTAAACTTATGCAAATTCCTACCAGAAGTGTGTCACTCGGGTGTAGTTGCTCCGTCATCACTGAGGTCGTATGGGCAATGCCGTGGCGATCATCTACACAAAAACTAGATACTTTGGTGGCTCCGGAGCCAAGTGGAAGAGAAAGTAGTTCCCCAAAAACGCGATGGTTGTCGCCCCCTTACTAGACAAACATCGACTCGACCAGACCCATTTTGCCTTGTCCATAATTCCTACATAAGCATTTTTTTACAAAAAAATATTGGAACTTACAGTTTTAGACATACCATGAAGGATCCATAATCCCGACATCGGCTTTTGTTAAGTCCTTGATACATGCTTATAATTATGTGCAAGACTGGGTTTAAAAAAACATGAACCGCAAATTTTTCTCTCCCGTAGCAACGCACGGACATGTTTGCTAGTAACAACATAAGGTCAATTAATCCTCTCTTTTTTCCTTTGGACATCAGTGCATGCCCTCTCTTTCTCCTGCAAACTTTAACATTCCAGTCCTGCCTATAATTCCAGCAATCCAAAAAGCACCTAACTAGAGCTGTCTGCCATTTTCTGGTAAGCTTGTAGCCATTCAATTTTTTTACCTACAGAAACATTTGTTATCCATGCCGTACCCCAAAAATATTCGATGGTCTCAACGAAAATGATGGACAGGAAACTATGACCATATGACTGGGTTGCATATTTCTCTGCCTTTTTTTTTCTAGAATACGCAGAAGTCTGCGTATCTTATATTGAAAGGAGAATTGGCAAGAAAGCCATTACAACGTCGGGCCACCCGGCAGGGAGCCAAACTCCACATACACACCCTTACAATACAAACCGATTACTCAGACCTAACCCACCTACTCGACGCCAGCAAGAATTCATCTTTTCCATTGCGAATAAGGCCAGCATTGTACCAAGTTTCTCCTTCCGCCGTAACGCGCCCTAGGATAGTATGAATGGCTGGTGCGATCCCATCAAACACCACTGCGTTTCGGTGCTTCCAAGTTTCCCAGAGGACCAGCGTCACCCAAGTATACAGGTCCCTTCTCCGTTTGGACAACGGCGGGAGGGAACTCCACCATTGCACTAAGGTCATGTCCGGGAGAGGAACCCACTCTAGCTTGTTGAACATCTCGAAGACCTTGGTCCATACGGTTCGAGCGTAGACGCATCCAACAAGGAGATGGTGGATCGTCTCCACATGTTGGTCGCAGAAGGGACATGCCTGCTGGTGCGGCAACCCTCTTCTTGCTAGCCTCTCAGATGTCCAACACCTGTCCAACGACGCCAGCCAAGCAAAGAACCGGCAGTTCATCGGCGCCTTTGACCTCCAAATCTCCTTCGCCAACGGGGTGTTCGATCTTCCAGCAAAGAAACAAGCGTATGTCGACTTGGCTGAATAGGCACCATTGCCTTCCCAACTCCAGCGAATCTCATCCTGCACTCCTTCAGCCAGCTCAACAGATTGCAAAGCCTCCCATAACTCCATATACTCGCGAAGCTCATCTAGACTCATGTCAGGTCCAACATCCCTAATCCACTGGCCTCCTTCCAAGGCCTCTGCCAGCGTGCGCCTAAACCGGATGCCCGGCCTTACCCTCACAGCAAGCCTAGGGTATAGTATGTCGAGGCTGGACCCTTGCCACCACCTATCAGTCCAGAAAATAGTGTCCTTGCCGTCCCCGACAGTCAAGCGCGTGGCGGCGTAGAAGATCGCCCTAGATATAGGGGGAACTTGCATTTGGAAATCCTGCCACGACCAGTCGTGGTCCACTCTCTCCAACCAGAGCCACCGGGTCCTCAACGCAAGGTTTAACTTGTGAAAGTTTGGTACCCCGAGCCCCCCTTGCTCCTTCGGCGTACAAACTGCATCCAAAGCCACGGCACAGTTCCCACCTTTCGCCTCTGCTCGTCTTGTCCAGAGGAAGCTTCCTACAAATCTTTTTGAGCCCCTCGATTGTTTTTACCGGTAGATCTAGAGACAGCATAGTGTGCACCGGGCGCAGCGCACAGCACCTGCCGCACCACGATCAGCCTGCTCCCTTTTGGCATGCAGGCCGACATCCACGACGGGAGCCCTTTGGCAAGCTTGTCCACCGCCTTGCAGCTGAGCCGCCGTCTGCTTGCGCAGCGTCAGGGGCAAGCCCAAATATGTGCAGGGAAAGGGACGAACTGGACATGGCAGCAACTCCCCCAGCATTTGGAGATGATTAGCTTGGCACCTAATGGGGTAAGCTACACACTTGTCGAGATTCACCCTCAGCCCCGAGGCATGCCCGAACAAGTCCAGGATCCTCAAGCTAGCTTGCAAATCATTGACCGTTGGCTTGAGAAAGGCCATTGCGTCATCGGCAAACAAAGACACTCTGTCTAAGCCCGTTTCTTGCCAGGGGGGCCAAAGCTCCCATCTCCCTCGCCCTAAGGAAGAGGAAGTGCAGCACCTCCATAACTAGGTCAAACAGCATTGGCAACAAGGGAATTTCTCTGCCTTTAATCCTACAAGAATCTCAACATAAGGTCAATCCTCATTTTATGTTTCCTTTGAATGGCAACACATGCGCTCTCTCTGTTCATTTGCCCTGCAAACTTAACATTTCAATCTTGTGTATAATTCAAGCAATCAAAAAAATCCCTTAAATGTCACGACAAGCTGATAAGCTTGTAGGCCATCAATTTTTGCCTACAGAAACTTCTGGTGTCCATGCTCTACCCCATTTTTCGTTGGTCTCAACGAAAATGATGGTAGCTTCTACTGGAAATTATGCACTTAAAGACATACACATCACACACACTAACACGATGAGGTATAACCAAGGTGCCGTTTTGAACTTTTGATAACTTTCCGCGACATCATTCAGTTGATACGTCAATGTCACAAAAACTTTCACAATTTCATCTAAGCAGGAGGCAACTATTGTATAAGCTAGGGGAGCGAGCTAACTAAGGTATAGCTGTAGCACATACAGGAAGATGAAACAACAAAATATCATCGCTGGGGAGCGTCCTGACACTGCACTGGCTGGCATGTCACGTACAGTATTGCCCTTCGTCATACAGGGACAGCACAGAGTTGAGTGCGAGACCCTCATGAATTGGAGGCGCACAAGATAGAGGTAGCACTGTAAAAAAGAAGGGACATGTTTTCAGAATAAAAAAACATACGTGAATTATCAGATGGTTGTGCAGATACAACGAGTAAGCAGAGAACCAATGCCATAAACAATCTCACTTCAACGAGAAGACGTACAAATACTGATAAGCTAATCACATCGGGACGTCCTATGATGCGCAAAGGTCATAGTGTACAAGTATACTGATAGATGAAATTAGCAGTATCACCAACCACCAAAAAACTCCACAGTGATCCTAGTAGCTGCTACAAGATCCCTAAGTCACCAGCTAGTTGCAAGAACTTAATCTAGGATGTGGTGCCATAATCAACAGGGGTACAAGTTCCACACTTGTCTGGATCGTGTTCTCTTATTGTAGCCAGCACGCATTAACAGAACTGTCATGTTGCTTATATTCATGTATAGGAGAATATAATCCATACCGTGCAATGGTCTACACTGTGTTAGCCATTGTGCCATCTAATTTACAGAAATTTAAAAAACAATGTAGTAAGATCCAAATTGATGATATCTAAACCGCATTTGATCATACAAAATATGAGTGACACGTGTGAACTTTCTTTACATGCACGCCCTACTACCCTGCACCCACCAGCTCACCGCCTATTCTACCACTTTAATAGCTCCATTAAGTAGACAATATTACAAGTAAATAAACTAGTAGTGCATTCTCATTTCTCAGTCAACATGGCAAATTGGAAACAACTGTTGATTGATACAAATTCAAATTTCAAGCAACAGTGGCCATTGTTCGACCAGAAGAGAAATGCTCCTCCAACTAGTAATTCATTTATCATGCCAGTAAAGTAAATGTGTTAAAGTTGTGCATAAAATACCTTCGTTTGGTTCAAGAGGCTTTGACTGATGACGGCGCTTTGACTGACTACGGCGCTTTGACTGACTACAGCGCCTTGACTGACGATGGCGCTTTTTTACGTAGTCCTGGAGACGTTGAGGTATCTTGAACGAAAACTGAGATATATGTACACCGACAGCATGATCTGGGTTGTCTTGAAGATAACTATCAAAGTATAAAATTTGAAGATTAGATAAACATCTAGACAGATTGAAGTGAACCACATGGGAAAATTGACATGGTTTATGCCTGCATACTGTGTTATTTCAAATGATCAGTTGTAAGAACAGACCAGATTCATGAAATTAGGCACCGAAAAAGTTAAACCTAAATGCTGCCTGTGTGCTTCGTAAAATTGACCAATTGAGGTAGTTAAAGTACAATGATAATACTTTGTAAAAATTATGAGATTCATTGTAGCTTACTGGATACCATTCTGATGCAGCTATCGACATGCTACATGAATACAAAACTGTGTATGTGCATTAATATGCTTAAGAAAGTGAAGATCTTGAAAGGAACTTGAATGAAAGAATGTTGGCATACTTTTCGACTTCGATCTTTGATCTTAATCTTTTGCCTGTGGGGGAAAAATAGTACCTGAAAGCATGTATATGGAATGTTACCAAGCAGTCATATAATATGTACACAGAATGGCAAGTACATTATATATAGGTGTGTGGCAGACCACAGGAATGACTGATCAACCATCGACCAAAATGTACAGCACAAAAACAACTAACACATAAACGAGCATGTCAACAATATTGAGCTGGGTTACGATTTAACTAACTAGATTCAAGATTTTCTACTTCAATTGATATATCATAAATGAGAAATGGTGTATACTAAAGTATAATTTATGTCCACCCCAATAAGCACTAGGAACTTAAATCGGTATAAAACAGAGAGCAAGTATTACTCACGTGTCAGCGAATTGTTTGCACCCTTCACTTCTTAAAAATACCGTCCTTTCCCACCCAAGAGGGGTCTGAGAGGTGCATTTTGTATCAATCGCCCAGAACCCATCATCTAGAGATATATCCGCTGGATCATCGCATGAAACTCCAGGCTTCCACCCATGAACATGTTCGCAAAGAAAAGGAACCTGTCTAGTTTTCTCCCGAATTTCATCATACTTCGTTTTGGTAGGAATAAGTCTCCACTTCAGGCACTTACCACATTGTACAGCATATGTATCAATACTGTATTTTATTTTTTTAGGCGGAACAAGTAATGGGTTTTCACCATGGCCATTCTCAAAAAGGACAATTTGATTTGATGAACTTTTAGCGGAGTGTGTAGTGTCTTCCTGTTGGTCGGCAACCTTGTCAGGTAACATCTCCTTGCTCTTATTTGATGGTGGAGGAGATAATGAATTCTCATCAGGGTTGAGCACAGGATTAGCCGGGCTGGACTCTGTAGCTCTTAGTTCCCTGTTAGAGGTGATGTTAAAAGTTTCACACTGAGAAAGGGAAAATGCTTGATTGAAAAACAGAAGATAAACGAAAGTAAATTAATGTAGAAGGGAGACAACACCATGAACATGCAGAGGGTGAGCTCAAAGCCTAATTATAGCAAATCTTTCATTTTCTTGGACAGATATCAAGGTATCGTTGGCATTAAAACCGTACAATCTCCCATAAATCAGGTTCAGTATGGTATGACATAAATTTCTAACGTTGAACAGCTTACGTAACTAGAGCTGGCGTAAAGATCTGAGATCTCCAGGCTAGATTCCAAGATTCCATTAGCAACAGAAAGGCGGGATGCAACACCTCATATATAAGTATACTAAAGGCATGGACAATCCGATTCACCGACATAACTCGCAAATATATATTTAACAGCTTGAGCCAACGTAATGCTCCAGAACCCTAGGCTAGATACGACCGAGACGCTATCAGCACTAGAAACATAGCATACTGTGGCAATAGTTAACGAATGTTACCAATTGCAACAGCAGATGGTCATACTCTTCAAACACCCCAAGCATGCTAATCAAACCAAATCGCATCCATATCATAAAAAAATAACGGAATCATAAGTCTCCTCAGAATTTCCATTAGTCTACGAAACACAGTTCTTCAAAATAAAATGGAAAGGGATAAAAGATCTACAAATTTCCCCCATACGCTAGGAGCATGGAATATATTAATTGGACAACGGGGGAGGGCCGCGGTGGCGGGCGAAGAGGTATACCTGAAGCGCCTCCAATGGGGGCCGCTTTCCGGTGGCCAGATAGGCTCGTCAGGCACCCCAGCCCCCGTCGGCGGCGGTGGACGCTTGAGGAGGCGAGCCTCCTGGAGGCGGCGGGCTTCGCAGACGGCGTCGGGCCTCCGGAAGAGCTCGGCCTTGCGAGGGTCGCCGCACGCCGAGCTGCTTGGCCACCATGCGAGTGGGGAGTCGGTCTCTCCCGTGCCCGCCTCGCCCCTCGCGTCGTCCTCCGACTCCGACTCGGCGGCGGGGACGTCGTCCTCCCATTCCTCCTCGTCCTCCGACTCGGCGGCGGCGGCCTCTTCCCACCCCGCCTCGTCCTCCGACTCAGCGGCGGCGACGTCGTCCTCCGACTCCGCCTCGGGGACGTCGTCCTCCCACTCCGCCTCGGAGCTTGCGCCTGCAGACGCGAAGGCGGCAAGGGAAGAAGGGAAACCGTAGGAGGGGTCAGCCGAGCGGTGGTGGTGGCCCTCCTCTTCTTCTCCCTTCGTGTTGGGGAGGGTGGTGGGGTCTGAAACAAGGGTCATCCTGGGGTGGACCGCTGCCTAGTGTTAAGGGCGGACTCCACTAGGAGGGAGAGAAGATAGAGAGAGTTGGTGGGAAGGGGGGAGAATGAGCTTTGTCCCGAGTCTATCCGATCTTTTATAATATAGGAATCAGAATGATTTCGATACATTTAGAAAGAAACAAACGTCGATATATTATATCTGAAATAAAAATTAATACAATAATAAAGTCATGACATCATTAAATACGTCGACGAATCGCACAATCTAGGACAATCGAGTCCAAATAGATTAAAATATGGGTAAATAGAAATAGGAACGATGTCGAGCCGACGAGGTTTTCCTAGGAAAGAGCACACATGTTGAGCACGTCTAAAACCTAACTTCGGGGTCACGAAAGAAAACTAGGTTGATAAGTAACGGGAAAACGAGACGCAAAGTCGGGCAATCAATTCTCCTAACATGGGGAGTGGACGGCTGAGAAGAAATTCGGCCTATAGGGCTTAACGGTGTTGAAAGCCTCGTTAATGGTAGTTATGCTCTTTAAAACTATCCAGGGTGGAGTCTCAAATCTTAACATAACACAACCAATCCGTGAGAAGCGTGATTAAATGAAATTAATTAATGTCATAAAGAGCAAGAAAACAAAATGCCACCGTCAAATGCTAGTATGGAAACCCATTTAATTTGGAAATGATTATTTGTGTACCTATGAATGATCACAATCTAAGAGTTGAGATATGCATAATTTATAATAATTTGGATACACCGGACTTTATAACGAAAATCTCGTTCTAGATATTATAACCAAACGAAGAAGGTTGTCTATAATTAACATATAACTTGATAATGGACTAGTTGGCACCTAAAAGAAGAAAACATTAATTAGATACCATAGGTATGATCCATATGCAACCAGCCTCATGCCATAGAGGATGCATTATGATTTATGTGTGGGAAAATGAAATATACCATGAAAGTTACATATCTCCATGAAGAAATGTGAAGATATTTATGTTTATTTACAAATGAGATATGCTAAATATGTTACCAATCAAAACATTTGGAGGTAGAGGTGAACAACCATCACATGGCTCGTGCATGGGAAAGATGTCACGAATAAAATATTTCAAGACCTCATACGGGAATCATTCCTCTCCTAGGATATTTTCTTGTAACTTCTGCAAGGTGCAAATGGCCTTGTGGACATATAGGGCCTTGGATTGTGGCCCGACAAATCTTGAAAAAAATGACTAAAGCCTGACACATCCCCGACCGCTCCTATATGCACGTTGCTATACCTTAGCAACTCATAAGGGCATGTACAATGGTCTTATCGTAGCAATGCCACATAATAATTGCTGAGTTGGAGGAGAGAAGAATTAAAAAAAGAGGGTTGTCTTCTCTTGTCTAGAGATGATCTCTTAGCAACAATTGTCTTATCATAAATTTAGGATATCTGGTTATTATAGATAAAGGTGTCTTATCAACCATTATATATCATATTTTTTAGTCATATCTCTAGATGTATGATAGACTGTCTTATCAACCATTGTACATGCCCTAATCCATACATGTTTGAAAAATATCTAAGTTCTTTAAGTGCCAAGAGATGTCTTCAAGGCGGTGTTGGGCTCTAACCCCTACAAAGTTGTGTGTTGTATTTGAAAATAGAGTTGTTTTAAAATAGGTTTGGGTTTAATAGGAGGATCTGTGAGACATAGTTATTTTTTGAGTTTAACAAGAGTTGGTGTGAAATAGACAAAGCCCCGACGTTTGCATACTGGTTGGCTCGGTGGTCCCTCCAAAACGGCACAACTTTGAATAATCATAACATGTAAAAAAAAATCAAACACGCAGTCAACAAATAGTCCTTTTGTAATAGAAGGATGTTTCTTTTGTATTAGAAGAAGGAAATTAAGATGACGCAAATGTTTACAAAGAAAACCGGCCAAAGTTGAATGAAATGAAAACATAAGTAGCCAAACCTAAAGGAAAGAAGAACAAAAGAAGGCACAACCCTAGAATAAGTCGATTGTAGACATCCGCTATGTTTGTCAAGCAGACTAGGATTCGTGGAGACGCTCCTCCATTGACTACATTGTGGTGAGATGTGTTTTAGGGCTCCTACATGACGAATTTTCAAGGAACACATTGCAACTTATTTAACATATGCATCTTCTTCGCGGTTTAGACTCTAAGGCTTAATGTGGTGATCCCCCTCGAGTAAGGATGGCAATTGAACAGATTTTTATGCTCGACACATTTGTTTTGTTTTGTTTTGCGTACATGAATGTTTTTTTCTCACTCCTGCAGTGTAACGCAATAATATGGCATAACATTAAAGCACAACTAAAATGGACACGCAGATTAGATGCAGTTCAATGAGTATGATACATAATTAAACGATTTATTATTCGTATGTGTTATCATCGAACGTAAACTCTATGGCCATGCATGTTCATGCAATGGTACGATACACGAAAACAACTATCAAGAGAGAAAGTACGCAATGTGCAACAGCCTCTTTCGACCATATAATTATCATAAAGGTTTTAGAAAATTTCAGTCTTTAGAAATATTTTCTATAAGGACTCTCTGATCATAGGATTAGGTTTCAATTTCTATGTCTTTAACCCTACAAGAAATGGTAAATTAATCCTCGTTTTATTTTTCCTTTAAATCTCTATACATGCCCGCTCTCTCTCTCTCCAATCCTCCTGCAACTTAACATTTCAATACTGCATATAATTCCCACGATCCAAAAAAGCACCCAAAGCAGGGCTATCTGTAACTTTTTGCCCATCAATCTTTGCCTACAGAATTGGTATCCATGTGCTACCCCGATAATCGTTAGTAGCTTATACAGGATATTATGTACATAAAGACATGCACAGTACACTCACGAACACAATGAGAGATAACCAATGTGCCAATTTCAATAACTTTTCGCAACATCATTCTGTTGAGATGCCGATGTCCCAAACACTTTCTCAATTACATTTAAGCCGGAGCCAACAGCAGCATAAGGGGAGCGAGCTACCTGAGGTATAGCACATACATGAAGATAAAAGAACAAAATATCGCGCAGGGGAGCGGCATGACATTGGGCACTGCCTGGCATGTCACACATAGTATTGGTCTTCATCATACAGGGGCAGGGCCAGCACGCACTTGGGCGCAAGATCCTCATGAATTGGAGGCGCACAAGATAGAGGTAGCACTGGAAAAAAAAGTAAGGGACATGTCATCAGATTAAAAAAAACAAGCATGGATTATCAGATGGTTGCACTTGCACAAATACAAAGAGTAAACAGACAATCAATGTGATAAACAATCTCCCTTGAGCAAAAATACCAAGAAGCGATCTGATGCGCAAGGGTCATTCAGTGCATAAGTATACTGGTCGATTTAATCAGCAGTCATCACCAACCACCTGTTCTACCACTTCAATAGCTCCATTAAGTAGACAATATTGCAAGTACATTAACTAGTAATGCATTCTCAGTCGACAAGGTAATTGGGAAACAATTGTTCATTGATACAAGTTCAAATTTTAAGCAATAGTGTTCAACCAGAAGAGAGATGCTTCTTCAACTAGTAATTCATTTATCATGCCAGTAAAGTAAGTGTGTTAAAGTTGTGCATCAAATACCTTTGTCTGGTTCGAGAGACTTTGACTGACGACGGCGCCTTTTTATGTAGTCCTTGAGACGTTGAGGCACCGCAAACCAATCCTTAGATGGCTGTATACCGGCAGCATAATCTGGGTTGGCTTGAAGATACCTATCAAAGTATAACATTTGACGAATTAGATAAATTCAAGAAACTAGGCACCCACAAAGTTAAACCTTAATGCTGCTTGTGTCCTTGGTACCATTTGTTCATTAAGGTAGTGAAAGTAAAATGATAATGCTTTGTAATAATTATTAGAATAATAGTTGCGTAGTGGATATCATTCAGATGCAGCTATTGACATTCTAGATGAATATAAAACTGTGTATGGGCATTAATATGCTTATAAAAGTGAAGACTTGAAGGGATGTTGAGCAAAAGAATGTTGGCATACATTTCAGCGTCCTTCCGTGATCTTAATATTTTCCCTTTAGCAGGTGTATAGCGCCTGAAAGCATGTATATAGAGTGTTACAAAGCAGTCATACAAAACGAACATGGAATGGTAGGTACATTCTATATAGGTGCGTAGCACACCACAAGAATGACTGATTACAGTCGACCAAATATGTACAGTGTAACACCACTAAAACATAAATGAGCATGTCAACAATATTGAGCTGGGTGAGGATTTAACTACATTGAACATCTTCTACTGCAAGCGATATACCATGAACAAGAAATGATGCATACTAAATTATAAATTATGCCCACTCCTATAAGCAGTAGGAACTTAAATCGGTGGTATTCAGCCTGACGGTTATACTAGAAAACAGAGGGCAAGTATGCATCTGAGATCTCAAGAGTTAAGCACCAGCGGGGTGAGAAAAAAACTGCAACATCATCTGCTCAGAAATAACTATGTAAAGCTGGGGAACAAATTAACTATGATACTAGGAAAAAAAATAAGTATTACTCACACGTCAGAGAATTTGCTGCACCCTTCACTTCTTATAGTTATAATCCTTTCCCACCCAAGAGGGGCCGGAGGGTGGTATGGTTTATCTCTATCAATAACCCAGAATCCATCATCTTGAGATATATCCGCTGGATCATCGCATGAAACTCCAGGCTTCCATCCATGGACATGCTCACAAGAAAAACAAACCTGTCTACTTTTCACCCGAATTTCTTCATATTTCATTTTGGTAGGAACAAGTCTCCATTTCCAGCACTTACCACATTGTACAGCATATGAATCAATAGAGTGTTTTATTCCTTTAGGTGGAACAGGTAAGGGGTTTTCTCCATGGCTATTCCCATAAGGAACAATATCACTTGATGCACTTTCAGAGGAGTGTTCAGTGTCATCATGTTGGTCCACGACCTTGTCAGATAACATCTCGTTGCTCTCGTTTGATGGTGGACGAGATAATGAATTCTCATCAGGGTTGAGCACAGGATTAGCCGGGCCGCATCTTGTAGCTCTTAGTTCCCTGTTGGAGGTGATGGCAAAAGTTTTACACTGGGAAAGGGAAAATGCTTGATAGGAAAACAAAAGATACGCGGACGTAAATTAAAGTAGAAGGGAGACAACACCACATGAACATGCAAAGCCTAAAAATAGTAAATATTCCATTTCCCAGGATAGATATCAAGATATCATTGGCATTAGAGTCTCACACAAATCAGGTTCATTATGGTTTGACATAAATATTTAACATTGAACATCTTATGTAACTAGAGCTGACGTAAAGTTCTGAGATCCCTAGGTTAGAATCGAAGATTCCATTAGCAACATAAAGGATGAACGTAACACCTCTACCTAGGGCATCAAGAATCCAGTTCACCGACATAACTTGCAAACATATATTTAACAGCATGGCTAACATAATGATCCAGAATCCTAGGCTAGATACCGACGGAGATGTAAACATAGCATAATGTAGCAGTAGTAAATCGAGTGTACCAATTGCGACAGCAGATGACCATACTCTGCAAACAGCCTTAATATCTAGTGTGCAAATAAAACCAAATCACACTTACGTTATGAAAAAAGAATCATAACCCTCCTAAGCATTTCCATTAGTCTACAGAAGATAGATCTCCAAAATCAAAACTAATTTGGGACGGGATAAAAGTTCTACACATTTTCCCCCTTTCACTAGAAGCATCAGATATATTGTACATGCAAAATGTCCGAACAAGAACAGCTTCCTCACAGGATTTCCCCAAAGCCCATTACTGGAAGCAAAGAAACAGGATTGATGTTTGAATCTCTCTAATCATACATTTGTCAGGAAACTGTATAATCATACATTCATAAGCAGGAGCCCCGTCTAAACACGAGAGGGGGAGAGCCGGGGATGGCGGGCGAAGCGAGGTATACCTGAAGTGCCTCCAATAGGGGCTTTCCGGTGGGCAAATAGGCACATTGGTGTCCCCAGTACCCGTCGGCAGCGGTGGAGGCTTGCGGCGTCGAGCCTCCTGGAGGCGGCGGGCTTCGCTGGCGGCTTCGAGACTCCGGAAGAGCTCGGCCTTGCGGGGGTCGCGGCGCGCCGAGTTGCTTGGCCACCATCGGGGCGGGGAGTCGGGCTCTACCGTGTCCACCTTGGCGGCGGCGGCGTCCTCTGACTCAGCCTCGGGGAAGTCGTCATCCCACTCCGCCTCTTCCTCCGACTCAGCGGCGGGGACGTCGTCATCCCACGCCGCCTCGGGGCTCGCGCCTATAGTCGGGAATGGGGTAAGCAAAGGGGGAGGGAAGTAGTAGGAGGGGTCAGACGATGGGGGGTGGTCTTGGTCTTCCTGCGTGCTTGGCAGCCTTGGCTGGGAGGTGGGGTCTGAAACGAGGGTCATACTGTGGGTGGCCCGTTGCCTACTGCAAGGGGGCGCACTCCACTAGGGGAGAAGAGAGAGAGGGGGTTCTAGGAGGACAATGAGATCTATCTAGTCTCTCGTTCTTTTTATAACGAGCGAGACTCGTCTAATATATGGATAATATTGATTTCGACATATTTAGAAAGAAACAATAGATGTCTATCTATTTCAGATAAGTTTGAAGATTTCAAATATGATAAGATAACAAAATCATGACGTCATTAATGCGGCAGCGTATGCAAGATCTAGGGACAATCAAGTCGAGATAGGTAGATGTTGACGAATAGAAATATAAAAGCGGTTGAACTGGTGAGATTTTCATGGGGAAGGGAACACCAGGTTGAGCACGCCTAAAACCTAACTTCGGGGCCACGAAAAGCCATCTAGGTTGATGGATAACAGGAAACCATGGCGCGAAGTAGGGCAAACATATTCTAGTAACATGAAGCATTGCCCAACTAAGGAGACGATCGGGTTAGGCATGTAGGCCAGGTTGCCGGTTTTGTAAAGGTTACTATGGTGGTTTATAGATCTAAAAATAACAAATAGTGTTTCCATTCTAACGGTCTCGAATCGGGTCATGATGACAATGATTAATTAAAGTTGATTAATGTCATTAAGGGCAAAAGACAAATACCCCCATCAAATGCTAGTATGGACCACTGTTTAATTTTGCAAAAAATGATTGTGTGCCTATTTGTTGTGGTTATTTCATGGTAATGATTAGAGGGGGTGATGTGCCTAACAGAACTCGATGGTAGCGCTCGGAAGCAAGATTAATACATGTTGAGCCTCGGGAAATACCGCCAGGTAAACTCTGCTCCGGTTTGTGGTTGTTCCTCTATTAGCTCTTCGTTCGCATATGCGATCTCGATAGGGGCCGGATCTTGATTACGATATGTTGGGTAGTGCGTATGAATTATTGTGTAAGGTTGTGTCTCACAGAGGATGTACCGATCAGTAGGCCCCTACCTTGCCTTATATACTTGGTCGTGTGTAGAGTTACGGATGGATGAGTTGAGTCGGTTTGCATATGGATGATAAAAGCGGAAACCCTAACCGACTAATCTAGATCTGATCTAAGTCGGTACCAACTGTATCCTAGGAATTCTAAGGTAACTATCTTGACTTGTCTTGTACTCCAAGATGATGGGGCACCTTGGTCTCTAGATGTATGTAGCTTCATTGGGTTGGGCCGACCTACGCGTGGTGGGTCTCCTTTGTCCTCCGTGGGAGTCCTGATATATCGAGATGTTTCCTAGATGGGGCTGAATAGGCGTTTTAAAAAATATTACGGTTCTGTCTTACAGAATGTGGAAATAAACTACTTGTCTAGATTCAAGCACACAACATAAATATTTTGCGTTCAACTAAGGGCACCAACAATATAATCTGAGATATCTCACAAGTGATAAGCAAGATGTATATAAAATTTAAACTCAAAAACTATCACAAGGAAATAAACTTGGGTATAGAGATAAGTGAGGTACGTGAAAACGGAGATGTATTCCGATGTTCACTTCCACGAAGGAAGCTACTCAACGTGGAGCGGTGTGGGATACCACAAAGAACACTTGAACGCTAAGAAAACTCATTTTCTTCTCTGAGCCACTCCATGAAGTTATCTCCCTTTTCTTATGGTAACTTTTCCTCCACTGTGGAGATGTCAAGATACACGACCACTTCACAATCCCCATGATGGGGAAACCTGAGTCTCTTTACATTCTTCGGCAAAAGGGTCACAACGTCACAACGATCAAACCGTTTAGGAGGAACACCCTCCAAGAGTAACAAGCTCATGGGCTCTCTCACTCAAACGAATTAACATGGAGAGTTCAAACTGATGCAACAAATGCAAAGTAAGAACACCAAGAAGTGTTCATGTCCTTCTCTCTCAAATTCCATGAAGGAAATAGCTAGGGAGGAATATGAGAGGAAAAACATATAGGAGGTCAACCAATGACTTAAAGTTATAGATCCAAAGGGTTCCCTTCACTTAGAAGAGGATTTGATTGATGGAGTACTAGATCTAGATCTCCTCTCTCTTTTTCCTAAAAAAATGTGAAAGAATCATTAGAGGAAATGGGAAGGGGGCAAGCTTTATCAAGGGTAAAATGGAGTTGAGAGAGAGTAAAAAAAGCCACAAAACAATGCGGAAGAAGACTCTTTTAGAGGAAACCCTAAATCCAACAATTACAATGATTTATGGGTGTGACGATTTCATTCCTGTTGAACCAATTATGGAACCAATTTCACCCCGGTCAACCAGATCTGCTGTTGGTTTGAAACTAAAGAAGTAATGTATCCAAATCAGTTAGAGATTGGTATTTATACCATAAATTTCCGTTTCCATGCTGGATGATCGGAGTTCAAAAGGTGGGAAAATAGACGAACCACTCATATGAAAATCGTGTATTTTTTGCATAGGAAATTTGTTTCCGATGAACTTGGCCTTGTTTTGAAGCAAATAACAAGGTCTACCTACCAACATAGAGTAAAATCAAATTTAAACAAAGTATGATAAATCTATAAATATAAAGGTTTGACCTCTCTATAAATGACGAGACGGTAAAACCTCCAACACAAAAATGTGACAAGTTTTTTATAAAAAATCTTTTTTAATGAACTTGAGCTTGTCTTGATGATAACAACAATCTTTCAAACCCCACATAGGGACAATAAAGATATCTACAAAGAAATATGATTCAAATGCAAAGGTTTGAGCTCCCTATGAACGATGTGATCAAGTTACTCCCCCGAAAGCCCCTCTTGATAGTAAGATTGTCAATTCTATAATCCGGTCTCCCAACAACCACCTTGAATCCGGTAAAATAAAAACTTAACAAGGTTATATTGTTTCCTTGCGCATTCCACTTGATCTAGATGATGATGATCATGCCCGCCTCAAGTTGGAACACTTTTCTTGATTGTGCTCCTTGGTGAAGAATTGCAAAATGCTCTCTCATACTCCACCATGAGGAAACCTCACATAGGCACATCGTCGCATGTCCATAACCACAAAATGGACGGAAAGATTAAATCGTATGATATCTTCGTGATGCTCATCTTGAACTTGCACTGCACAACTGAAAGATCGAGATGTCGCTGCTGCTGTATTAAAATAAGTTGGGTGGTGCCCCAAGCGAAGGCGGAATTGCAGCTAGTAGCAGTTTTCCCTCATTTAACGAACCGAGGTTTATCGAACCAGTAGGACTTTGAAATCAACAACGAGGTGAATGTTGAAGATCTCTGGTGCTTGACCTTCAATAGACGTGGACCTGCACACACTCAACCAAAATACTTTGCCCCCAACGGCGGAAAGGTTGTCAATCTTTCCGGTCTCGCAGAAAACAAAGCGGTTAATTGTATGATGAAATAGATGAAATATGAAAAGTGACCAGAGGAGTAATGATGATTAAAAGCAAGTAAATGAGGTTGTAAACAATGTAAAAAGATGGACCGGGGGCCATGGGTTCACTAGTGGAGTCTCTCAAGTAAATAGAATATGCATGTGATGGGTGAACGAATTACAGCTAGGCAATTGACAAGATCATGACACAAACCCAATTTAGCTATGACAAAAAGGACATGATAATATTTATGGAGGCATCACGACAAGGAACAAAGACCATTGAGTCCAACTGCGTCTTTGTCTGAAAAGTCCACCGTTGGATCACTATCTAGCCTGTCACCCAACGGTATTAAGTTGCAAGCAACAGACAATTGCATTAAGTAAAGTGCATGAAGTAAGCAATACTAATATCAAAAGAGACATTAACACCGTTGTTTTACCCTTATTAGCAACAGCACACCCTCACCCTTAGACGTTTTTGTCACTCGTGCCCAAAAACAAAATGGGGCATGAACCCACTATCTAGCATAAATACCCTCTCTTGGAGATACACACAATCACTTGGCCAAATTAACTACGCACATGGGTGAGCATGAAAGAACATAAATTACTCATATAAGAATCATGCACAATCTGAACATAACTTCATAATCCATCGGATCCCAGCAAACACATCACATAGCATTACAATAATCGATCTTGATCATGTTAGGCAGCTCACAAGATCATAAGACATGAAGCACAAGAGAGAGAGACTACCAATAAGCTACTGCCATGGACCCGTAGTCCAAGGTGAGACTACTCACAAATCATCCCGGAGGAAGGAATGACGATGAAGAGCCCTCCGGGATCTATCTCCCCTCCGGCAGAGTGCCGGGATCAGCTTCAGATTGGACCCCGAATTAGGGTTTTCGGTGACGGCACGTCGGGGTCGAGTTTATGGAAAATAATGGCCGCCTCGACGTTTTTAGAGTAAAAGGCAATTTATAGGTGTCGGAGGGGGCCGAGGTGAGGTCCCATGGGCAGGGGCGGGCCCCACTCGCGGGTGACCCCCAGGCCGCGGCAGGGGGGCGCCTCCGCCCTGTGGGCCTCCCCTCTGGCTCTCCTTCGAACTGGTACTTCGTCGTGGCAAATAAAAATTCACCATAAATTTTCGTCCAATTCCGAAAATATTTCCAGAAGTAAATTTCTGAAACAAAAAAGACAGCAAAAACAGGGAACTGGCACTTGGCATCTTGTCAATAGGTTAGTCCGACAAAATGCATAAAAATGATATAAATGACAGTAAAAACATGTGACAATATCACAAAACTAGCATGGATCACTCAAAAATTATAGATACGTTTGAGACGTATCAGTCGCCTAGCGGGGGGTGAATAGGCGATTTAGAACTTTTACGCTTAAGTCTTGAATAAACGCGGAATAAAACTAACGTTTAATTTATCAAGCATAAAACCTAATATACTAGGTTCACCAATGTGCACCAACAACTTATGCTAGACAAGGTAAGAAACAAGGTGATAGCAATATATATGACTTCAAGCTCGATGGCTATCACAAAGTAAATACACAAGTAAACAGCTCGGGCATAGAAATAACTGAGACACGTGGAGACGGAGATTTTATCCCGAAGTTCACTTCCCAAAGGAAGATAATCTCCATTTGGAGAGGTGTGGAGCCACCCGGACACTCCAACGCACGTACATGCTCGCCTATTCTCCTTGGGCCTATCCCTCGAGGGAGGCACCCAACCACTAATGAGATCTTCTTGATGGCATTGACCAAACCCGTACAATTCACCCGGGGGCAATCTCCACAATTCAATTGGAGTCCCACGTAGCTTGCCCGAAGCTTCACAACTCGAAGATCTTCACGGCACCACCAACCGCCTAGGGTACACAATGCACCCAAGATGCACAAGCTCTCAGGAACACAATGTACCCAAGAGTAATGAGCTTCTCAAACTTAACTTCCGCGTATCATCGTGGAGAGCACAAACCATTGCACCAAATGCAATAATGGCAAGAACGCACTAAGTGGTCACATCCTTCTCTCCCAAATCCAACCAAATAATGCGAGGGAAGGATTTGAGAGGAAGAACAACGGAAAAACACAAAGAAACTCCAAGATCTAGATCCAAAGGTGTCGTGGGGTTGTCACGGCAAGTACTTCCTCAGGGAAGCTTAGTTGTGGGGCCATGGCTACTAGGACACAGGAGTTGGTTAATCTCGACGAGGGGATAAGGAGTTTACCCAAGTTCGGCCCCTCCTGATGGAGGTAAAGACCTACTTCCTGCTTGTTCTTTATTGCTTGGGACTTGATATCGATTACAAGGTTTCGATCTCTTTAACTAGAGACTCGGTGACTACGGGACTTGTGTGACTTGAGAGCTTATCGATCTAAGGTTCAGGGCCCTCCTTATAAAGGCGGTCGGGTCCCTGGACTTACAGCTTATGCCGAGTTACACATAAACACAGAGTCCTACTCTAGGTCTTCACCTTCCAAGTTGGTACTCCGGGTTGTATTGGGACTCCAGTCTTTGCCGTGTCCTTTCCCTTCTGCAAACTCGTAACGGGCTGGCCGGCTTGTTCCTTGTCTAGCCCATGTTGCTTGAAGTGTAACCCGGCTTGGGCCTCCTTGGTCTTGGCGGGTCCACTTTCCGGCTCCATGGGCCTACCCGGAAAGTATCCCCCCATCAGTAGCCCCCGAATTTATCTTGGGCGCAGTCTTGGCATACTCGTACGACTCCCTTTTCTCTGACTTCTTCATTGAAGTTGACAACTCGGAAGTCACCTGCTGCTAGCTCCAAGATGAATTCCTGCATATATATAACAAACTTGGTAAAAACGAGTCGCCCCTCTCCATTACTCGAACCCGCCACACTCGACCCCCACTCTCTGGTTGGCCTTGTGGCTGTAGCCCTTTACGAGTTGGCTAGGAGGGTAGACTTCTTGCTTCACAATATTGATGACTCGCCTTTGAAACGAGTCGGCCCTTCTGAATTATTTTTATTATTTCATTTCCGCACGTGTAATCTATTGACCGTGGTCTCCGCGACGCCTCAGTTTTGCCGCATCTCTGACTGGTGTATTTATCGCGACCGTTCCGATATTATCGTGATTTTATCGCGAAAAGGCGGCGCCGTTATTCCCCTCTAGGGCTTATCTTATCCCCTTTCTAGTACTTAAGCGGGGGGGCCAGATCTCATTTGTCCCCTCCGTTTCCACTTTCGTCTTCACCTGGGCCGCTAATCTAAGCCATGCTACCATGGTGGAAATTTACTTACATGCTATGTGAACCTTCAGTGATGCACCTCATAATAAAAGGCTATATCAATAGTAAATAAAAAGGGTGTTGAGATTGTTCATTATGTTTGTTTGTCTTGTCATTTTTACATGGGCTTGTTCCACGTCCTGGGACAAGAGGTACCCCAGTTGACCCTCTTAATGATGCTATTATACAATGACTTTTATTTGAACTTTCTTTGTATCCCAAGTTGAGTAACACCATGGTGTAGGTACTCGTATTCACGGGGCATGAGACTTTCAACCATTTCTTTGTCAAGCACACTACTCATATTTGCTTTCACTTTAAACTTTAACCATTCAAGATGTTATGATAAGGGGTAATGAGAGCTTGACACCAATACCACATTGCAAACATTAACTTAAGTAGAAGCATTTGGAAGTTAGATGAAACTTGTTCATGTTTTACCTCTACTCATATATATCTTTCCACAGTGTCCACTTTTATATTCAGTTTTACAATAATACTCTATGACCATTATAGGATGTTTTTACTTTTCATTATGCATACATTTGGTCCATAGTACTTTCTTCTATGTTACACTTTGTGAATTATCATTGAACATCCTTGCATTGAATATTTGATATCACTTCATAATCTATCTTGCATATTGCTACTCCTTTAAAGAATGAATCATTTGACTTTATGTAGCAATAGTAATCATCTTTGATATCCATTGATAGTCTTAAAATGCAAAGTCCATGTTGGTTTTATCACCTTTATACTCGAGGACGAGTATAGGTTAAGCTTGGGAATGTTGATGCATGTAAAATGCATACATGAACTTTGCATTATAATACTCATATTTCAATCATATTTGCATCATATAAGGGTTATATCATTGTTTTATAATGATTTTGGGAAGATTTCACAGTTTTCCTATTTTTCTGGAATTAACCCTGCACTGGCAGAAAACCCTATTTTCTATATTTTGATGTTTCAGGGACCCAAACGACATCCAAATGACCTGAAAATTTGCGAGCATCATTTTTTGGAATGAACGAAGCTTGGGAGTCAAGGAAGCGCACGAGAGGAGGCCTGAGGACCAAATTAGGTGGTCCCACGCGGCCAGATTCCTTGGCCGCGTGGGGACCCCTCTTTTGGGCCTCGAGGCTCCGTTGTCGTCGATCTTCGTCCCCACGCCTCCGTCTTGACCTAAAAATGCCTATAAAAATTGCCCCCCCCCCGACGTTTCTAGAGGGGAGCGCTGCCGAAACACTGAAACCACGAAACAGAGACCTGGAGTTGCAGATTGGAGGGGGAAAACTCCAGCGGGGCGCTGCCGGTGTGGTCTCCATCTCCCCCAATGACATCTCCACCGTCTCCATGATGAAGAGGGAGTAGTCCACCCTTGGACTATGGGTTTGTGGAAGTAACTTATGTATCTCTCCTCTCTTTGAGCTTCACTAATTAGCACCGTATGAGCTGCCGAACATGATTACGGTCATCTATGTAATTCCTTTGTGGTGGATCTCTTTATGAGTTAATATATGTTTGAGATTGCAATTGTTTTGTTTCAGTTATGAAAGTAGATGCATATTATGTACCCCGTTCTTGTCTACTTGTTTTGATCAAGCATGTTTATGAGAGCGTGTGTGGGGGGAACGTGTGCATTAGTTGGAGTAATGAGGGGGTGGCTAGTGCGGTGAAAGTGAGAGAAGTTCCGCGATCCACTTGGGTATTTTTACCTTACTTTGTTGCCTCACTAGGGATAAAGAAAAATACCATGCTACCGGAGGTGTGGGTGTGACCATTGCCACTTCTCCATGACTAGATCTAGCATGTTCTTATTTTAACTTCATGTCATAAGACTTAAAGTGTCGGCACAGTGGAAACCAGGGTACCATGGGCCGGCCAGCCAGGGCCCACGACACTCTTCAGAAGATTTCGCTAAGGACCAGGCTCTCCAAGCCTAGCGAGCCTCGCGAGGGTTTTTCCCCTTGCGAGGGACCTTTCCTCCTCGCAAGGGCTTTTCCCCTCGCGAGGGACCTCTCTTCGAGAGGGCATCTCGGACGCTGCCCTCGATTCTGCCAAGGATCAAGTCAAAGGGATCGGCGAGGCCTCCGGCCTCGCGGGGTTTCCTTCCCCACGAAGTCAGCTCTGCCTCCGCGGCAGAGCGCACATGGGCTCTGCGCCCTCCGCAGAGTCACGGGCGCGCCAGCGCCGCAGTTGCCGTTCTCGTGTATAAAGCAGTCAACAATGCTGCACCAAGCAAAGGAGCTACAAGAATTGCCATTTCGGTGATAAGGGGACCGTCTGCCGCTACGCTCCAAGGGCGACGTCACCGTGGGGCGCATCCCGAGCCTCAGCAGCGCCAGCCCACCGTCCTGACTGGACGGTGGCTTTTCCCGCTTTGGTGACGCCGCTCCCTGCCATGGATCGCGTCCATGGACGCCCCCTTTATCGTGCACCCGACCTTCTCCTTCGTCGCCATGTGGTAGCCCTTCCCGCCAAGGTATTTGGGGGAAGAGGTCCAAGACTCCTATAAAAGGAGGGGGCACGTTCAGGCAAGGGGGTCGGATCTAGGGTTCAAGTTCTGATTCGGATCTAGGGTTAGCAATAGCCATTGTTAGCCACCTCGAGCTCCTGAAGCTCTCCTTGTACTGTAACCTCTCCAAGCAGTGCAATACAACCAAGGCAGGACGTAGGGATTTTACCTCTCCAAGAGGGCCCTGAACTTGGGTAACATCGTGCGTTCATCTCTGCAGTGCTGTCCCACAGCAATCTCTGTGAGCACCATCGCCAAGGCACGGGGGTTCTTTGATTCCGTGTTCAACCCCTTACTCGATACCTAGTGAGACACACCCAGTTCCTGGGACAGTTCTCCGACATTTGGCGCGCCAGGTAGGGGGCTGAGGCGCATCTTCAGCCTCGACACAGGCACCAGCGCCGCCACCGCTCCCGCTGGCAACCCGCGCGGCCGCCCGCGCGGGAGCGCTGCTCCGGAGCGCCACGTCGACCCCGAGCCCCGCGTCGAGCATCCAGAGGACGACAACGACGACCACGCCGAGGACGACCTTGGCGAAGAGGAAGCTTCCTCCCTGCACCCGTCGCGGGACCGTGCTGCTTCCTCGCTGGGCCGCCCTGCGCCTAGCCCAGCAACTGCGCTTCTCATGGCGCAGGAGCTGCTGCAGTACCGTCCCACGCCGGAGGCTCAAGAAGCCTGGCTCAACCGCCTCTCCGAGCTCATCGGCGCCGCTCGCGTCGCCGCTCCTGCACCGTCTCGTTCGCTGGTTTTCCCTCTGCGTGCGCAGGGGACGTGGCGCACGGCGCGCCGCATGCACCTCCTCGTCATCCCGCGCCCGCTCCAGCTCCACCGCAACCTGCTCCAGCCGGGGCTCCTCCTCGTGACAACCGCGCTGCGTCGCACGCGTCGTCGCCGCATGACTGCCAAATCGTGCAGCGAGCCCCGGAGGATGCACGCGTGAGTATCGAGCGCCAGCAGGATCGCCACAACCGCGCCGTCCAGGACGTCGCCACCGCGGGGCGCCACCTCCGCGCCACCCTCGCCAACAGCCCGGTCACCTACGGCACGACGGTCGCGTTCACTCGCAGCCTCCGTCGCGTCGTCTGGCCGGTCAAGTTCAGGCCATATCTTCCTCCGCGCTACGACGGCAAGAACAACCCCCTAGAGTTCCTGCAGCTCTACACTTTGGCCATCCAGGCCGCGGGGGGCGACGACAAAGTCATGGCGAACTGCTTCCCCATGGCCCTCAAGGACTCCGCGTCCTCGTGGCTCACGAACCTCCCCGCCGAGTCCATCAACACCTGAGAGGAACTCTGTCGGTGCTTCGTCGCGAACTTCAAGGGCACGTACGAGCGCGGCCTCACGTACAACGACCTCCGCGGTGTACGCCAGAAGCCTGGCGAGACCTTCCGCAAGTACATCCAGCGCTTCAGCCAGGTGCGCAACAAGATCCCCAACGCCACCGACGCGCAGGTCATTTCGGCCTTCCAGGCTGGGGTCACGGATGTGCGGATGCTCGAGAAGCTTGGCATCCACGACAACATCACCACCGTCGTCAAGCTCTTCGACTTGGCGGACAAGTGCGCCAAGGCTGAGGAGGGCTGCTTGTTCGTCAAGAACGAGCCAGGGGACCCCGCCGAGGGATCCAAGAAGAAGAAGAAATCCACCGAGAAGCGCAAGACCACTGCGGTCCTCGCGGCTAAACCTGACGCCAAGCAGCCTCACGCTGCCGCTCCAGCCGTGGACCCCGAGAAGAAAGATGATCGCCCCTTCTGCGTCTACCACAACAGGCATTCCCATGCCACCGAGGACTGCTACGACCTCAAGAGGCTTCGCGAGGCTCGTGAGTGGCAGCAGGGCCGCGGCGGTCGCGGGGGATGCTGGAACAACAACTACGACAACAACTACCAGCAGAACCCTCAGGCCAACGCCGTCCAGCCCGCGAACGACAAACCTCCCTGCCGAGACTCCTGAGGGCTACCAGGTGCCTCGCGGGGCCGCTTGCATCCTCAGCGGGGCTCAGGCCCCCAGCTCCAACCGCCACTTCAAGCAGATCGCTCGCGAGATCTGCGCCGCGCTTCCTGAGGACCTTGTCCTCAGGAGAATCCTCTCCAGGGCAGGCCTCCACAAGCTCTCGCCCATGTGGGGAGGCCCCTTCAGGGTCGTGCACATCTCCAGGCCCGGCTCAGTGCGGCTCGAGACAGAGGACGGTGTTCCTGTTGTCAACCCCTGGAACATCCAGCACCTACGCAAGTTCTGCCCATGATCGACCTCGACGAGCAATTTTTTGCATCAAGAGGGAGTCTCGCGCCACCCCTCGCCGAGGCCCCGGCTTTCGCGAGGCTAACCCCCTCACGAGGCTTGGGGGCTCGCGCCACCTTCGTCTAGGCTCAGGCCTTCTCCCGAGGCTCCACCCTTCACGAGGCCGATCCCCTCGCGAGGCCCCGGTCCTCGCTGGAGCCACCCTGTGCAGCCACGGTAAAAACGTCTAGGCTCCAGACTTTTCCCGAGGCTCCGCCCTTCGCGAGGCCCCAGTCTTCGCTGGAGAGACCCCGTGTAGCCACAGTAAAAACGTCTAGGCTCCGGCCTTCTCCCGAGGCTCCGGCCTTCGCGAGGCCGATCCCCTCGCGAGGCCCCGGTCCTCGCCAGAGACCACCCCGTGCAGCCACGGTAAAAACGTCAAGGCTTCCTCTCCGTGACAGCCACCCCGTGCAGCCACGGTAAAAACGTCAAGGCTTCCTCTCCGTGACAGCCACCCCGTGCAGCCACGGTAAAAACTTCAAGGCTTCCTCTCCGTGACAGCCACCCCGTGCAACCACGGTCAAAACGTCAAGGCTTTCTCTCCGTGACAGCCACCCCGTGCAGCCACGGTAAAAACGTCAAGGCTTCCTCTCCGTGACAGCCACCCCGTGCAGCCACGGTAAAAACGTCGTGGCCAAGGTCACACCCTCCACGAGGGACCCATTCGAGCTCCCCTCTCTACTATACGTTGCCGCGGGCTGTTCGAGAAGACTCTCAAGCCACCATGCCTCGGCAAGGTGACTTCTTCAAGCACCATGCCTTGGCGAGGTGGATCCCCATGCCCAGCAGGGGCGGAGCTGCTTGGTGAGACCCTGATGCACAGGCATCAGGGTGCAAGATTATTTTCAGCTTTCCCTATCACATAAAAAGGAATTGTGCATCATGTTAACACACTCTAATTGTTCACTGTTTCATAGTGCATCAGGGGTAATGTTAGTCCAGCTCCGTCCCTGATGCCCAGACATGGCGGACCACAGGCTCTACGAAGCCACCCCCGCATAGGGGCCCCCTCTCTGAGCTCTCTCTCTACATGCGTCGCCTCGGGCCGCGAGAGTCTCAGCCACTCCATGTGGAACCCCATGCCCAGACATGGCGGATTTTGTATTTCTGGCCACGCCTGTGTAATGAACCCTTGTTTCAGGTTACTTTGAACCTTTGCGCTTCGTGCTAGCATATGTTGTTGCTTCGGTAAGCAGTTATGTTATTGCTTTTCATCCTTGCTCGTATGATCCTTCCTGTGTATCTCGCGAGCGGGGGCTGAGCATGGTGCCTGTGCCTCGGGAGCATCCCAGCAGCGCCTCAAACCCAAGGGATCCGAGTTCTGAACTCACGGGTCAGCTCTCATGTACGTCAACTCCCAAGGAGCTCTGAACTCATGAGCCGGCTCCCGTGCACGTCAACTCACCAAGGACCTTGCTGCCTGTTCTCCTCGCGAGACACACATGAAGAAACCTACGAGCACGCATGAGTTATCTAGCTATGTATTGCTTATGGGTATGCCTATCTGTCCAAATGTAGGAAAGTAGGTTCAAAACAAGCCTCAGGCAATCTCGGAAGGAAAACGCCTCATCAGGGAACCAACACCCTCTCCAAGACAAAAACGCCTCGCGAAGCTAAGTCCAAACACTTGGTTAAAATTTCCTTCGCTGGTTTTTGTCCCTCGAGCCTCTTTTCTCTCTCCTATGCCTCATGGGCTGCTTGCGCGTTAAAGGGGAGCCCCGAGCATCGCGCCTCGGGAGCTCTTACCTCTCGAGGCCTCGCACACCCCCCGGCCTTGTGGAGCCCTGACTCTCACATACCGAAGCGGCGGTGGTGTAGCGCTAAGAGAGGGTCCTAAGACGTAGAGCAAAAAAGACATGAAGGGAAAGATAAAAGCCTCCCGAGGGATATTCACAAGCGCATTCAAATAAAGCTTAAACAAGTCTTTACAAGGTTTGCAAACAAAATGCTAAGATAATATGTGCCCCATGCACATCCAGCTGCAGGAGAGAGCTCAGGCCGTCGGGCCTCCTGAGGTATCCACGTCGTCCGCCGCGGCGTTTTCCTCCTCCTCTGCGGCGTCCTCCTCGCCATCATCCTCGTCCTCCTCTACCTCGACCTGCTCAAATTTCTTGGCATACGCCTCGGCGGCCTTCCGCATCCTGTCGCTCACCGCGACGCGGCAGCTGAGGTCGACGGGCGCTGTCACGGCCTCGAGGTCGAGGGAAGGCTGGAGCCTCGCGAGGTTGGCAAAGATGCGGCAGGTGGCGAGGACGAGGAGATCGCGGCTTTCCTCCACGATGCGGTCGTCGAGGTCCTTCGCGGTCTCTTCAAGCTTCGTGAGGAATTGCTCGAAGAAGAACGCGTACCCGGCCTCGTTGTTGTTCCCCTCTGTGGCGAGGGAAGGGACCTCGGTCCCCAGGCGATCCCCAACAGCACGCGCGCGGGACACCAGGTCTTGGAGCATGCGCTGACGCTGGCGCGACATGGTTCGGGCAATCTGCGCGTTGCGCCGTGCCTCCTCCGCGGCGTCTACAGCCGGACCCACCTGCTGGTGGAGCTCGCTCAGGTCCTTCTTCAGGGCGGCAACCTCCTCTTCCGCGCGGTCCTGGGCGGCCCTGGCGCTTTGAAGGCGGGAGGCCATCTGCTTCTCCTCCTTCTCGAGCCCCTTGATGCGATGCAGGAGCTCATTGCATTTCGTCGTGAAGCGCTCCTCCTGTTTCTTGGCCTTCTCGCTGAAGCCCTTGGAGAGATCTTGGCGGATGAGCTTGACCTTGTCGTTGGCCTCCTCCTGCGTTTTCTTCTGCTTCGCCGCGAAGTCGGCGTTGGCCTTCTCGAGGCGCTCCGCGTAAGTGGCCTCGTCCTTGGCCACCCGGCCCTCGCGAGCCCGCAGCTGCTCCTCGTGGCCTGGTCCGTCTCAAGCTGCTGGACCTGCTCCTCGCGCCGGCGCATTTCCTCCTCGCGGGGGGAGAGCTCTCCGTCGCGTCGCGTCAGCTCCACTTCGCGATGTGTCAGCTGCTCCCCGCGAGCGTCCAGCCTCTCACGGAGCTCCTTCAAGCTGTCCTCGACAACTTTGGAGTCCATGATGAATTTTTGCTCTGTGTCCGCAATCTCCTATTGCTTGGAGGCGGTTTCCGCCTCGAGCGCCTCCCGCGCGGCATCCAGCTGCTCCATGGTCTCCGCCGCCTCCCGCTTCATGCTGTCGCGGGTCTCCTTGGCGAAGCGCATCGCCTCTTCGCGCGCCGCCCGGGCCGCCGCATCTTGCCGGCGGTAGCTCTCCACCCTCTCGCGGAGGAGGGCCCAGGCTTCATCAAGCTTCGCCCGCTCCTCCGCCCTGGCAAGTTCCTCTTCGGCATACTGTGTCTCCAACTTGTCGAGCGTCTGCCGGGCTTGACTGAAGACAGAGCTGCGGCGAGCTGTGCGACGGCGCGGCTCCCGCAGCGCCAAGGTCTCCGCCTCGCCGCAGGGTGCGGAGGCCTCGACGCTTGTCGAGGCACCCGGGGCACCCTGCCTTGGGCTCACGGCCGCTCCTGATGCGGCCAGGGGGCTCACGTGGTCGCCTCCTTCGTCGCCCGCGTCAGGAGCCCTCTGGGGGCTGGGCGTCCTCTCGTCCCCGGCTCTGACATCCGTGGGCTCCGGAGGCGTCTCCCCCTCCTGCCCCCCGGGGGCAGATTCAGCCCCTCCTGTGGTAGCCGCGCCTGTCGCGGCCTCGGGCTCGTCAGCCCCTCTTGTGGAGGCCCCTCCCTCCGGAGGCAGCTCCATGGTGGCCTCTGGGGCCACTGCCTCGTCCGGCCGCTCCAAGGCTTGTGCGACCTCGGTCACTGTGATGGGGGGATACTTTATAGGTAGGCCCATGGACCCGGAAAGTAAAACCGCCAAGACCAAGAAGGCCAAAGCCAGGTCGCACTTCAAGTTATATGGGCTGGGCTGGAGACAAGCCGACCAAGGCCCATGAAGAAGGAAGGACTCGTCAAAGAGGATTTCTAGTACAACCCGGAGCTCTAACTTGGAAGCCCAAGACGTAGAGTAGGACTCCGGGTCCAAGTATGACTTGGTGTAAACTTGCAAGTCCAGGGACCCGACCGCCTTTATAAGGAGGGCCCTGGACCTTAGATCGAGAGGACAAGCGAGGTTAGACAGGCCTAAAGAAGCAATTAAGGAATCGAGAGATCCATAGTCGCCGACTCCCCAGATAGGAGTCGAACCTTGTAATCAAGATCAAATCTAATCAATAAAGAGAAGCAGGAAGTAGGTCTTTACCTCGATCAAGAGGGGCCGAACCTGGGTAAATCTGTGTCCTTTGGCGAGATTAACCTCTCCTACGTACTTCGATCATCAATGGCCCCAGAACTCACCTTCCCAGAGGAAGGACTTGCCGTGACAACCCCACGACAGTTGGCGCCCACCGTGGGGCCTATGATGAAAGGAGTTGAGATCGTGGGAGAATCTCACCGAGGGATGGAGAATTTCGTCATCAGCCAAATCTTCACCAGCCAAAGAGAAGCAGTCATCATCGGCGATTTCGGCTAGAAGCCGGAAAGCGTATTTTGTTACAAGTCTGCAAGAAGATTGCGATTGGTCGGACAAGGACAAGCCGTCGCAAGTTTTCATCAACGTCGTCGGCCTCAGAGAATTCGTGCGTACGGGGGCTCGACATCAACGTCGCCCTCGTGTGTAGCTGTCCAAATCCAACATGATCAAGCATCAAGGGCGACTCCCACTTCCGCGCCAGTCTTCAGCGTGCCGGCCAACTCCTGCGTCCGTGTCGATTTTTTCGCGTCCAAGACAACAGTTACGACTCGGATTCGAAGTTGCTGGTTCCGCCTGTCTTGTTCAACATGGAAACGGAAGGAGCCGGCTAGGATACAACTCCCGAGAAGTCATCAAGTGGATTACTACGTGAAGAAAGAGAAAAAGGAAAAACTATCAATAGCGTGGAGTACATGTTGGACTCGTATACGGATCGATTGAAGGAAACAGAAAAAGGAGCCGCGTGGAGCAGCGGCCAGCCAAAGAAGAGTTGGCATCAGACCAGAAGTCGGACCACGTAATCAGGTTTTTAAACAAGGAAAGAAGTGCTAGCTGGTCAAGAGAAAGAGAAGGATAATTGCCTTACGTGCACAGCAGCTCAAAGCAATGATGTTCGCGTTCAGCTATGGGAAAAAGTCAATCAAAATTCATGGAGAGAGTCCCTTGGTATAACTTTACGTGACCTTCCATCAGCAGTAGTACAAGGAAAGCACGATGAACTCATTAAGCGATGACAAAGCCCAAGTCAAGCCAACGTACCAATCATTGTTGTTTATTCCAGGAGTCAACACCCAATAAGCCAGCTCAATCTCCAAGATTATTTCACGTAGTGGGATCAATACATATTGTGCAAGGCTCCGGCTACAGCCGGTCGAAATAGAAAAGGAGCATGTAGATCGTAGCGGAAATTAGACAAAGCACTAGTGGGCTCAAGCGTTTCAAGCAACAGCTTTGACGTGTCAACTTCAGTCCACAGACGCCAAATATTTCTTTGCTGCATTGAATTTAATCCGCGTGTATCCAGATTATATTCAGCACCACAGCAATGCTTCAGTCAAGATTAGCGAGACCCAGAGAGTCTCGCAACCATGAAACATCATCTTATACAAGTTAGCTTAGCCCAAGAGCGCTTCGCAACATTGTGAACATTGGTTCCTGGGGGCTTGTGACTTGAATAGTCTAGGCTTTAGACCCTTGAATCCGGCCAGAAGCCATACAAATTATCAATGAGCCCGGAGAGCTCCACAACATTATCAATGAGCCCAGAGAGCTCCGCAGTACAAACGAGCCCAGAGAGCTCTGCAATATCAACGAGCCCAGAGAGCTCTGCAATACCAACGAGCCCAGAGAGCTCCGCAGTACCAACGAGCCCAAATAGCTGTGCAACATTGTAACATGATTATTATGATCAAAGGGATAAAGCCGGCTTCTCTACAGTAGGAGTTTTGTCGAGACACCCAGCGAGTGCGCCTTTATTAACTTTGATCATTAGGTCCTTGGGGCTTGTCTTTAGGAAATAAAAATTCAAGCTTAAGACTCTTGGACCCGGCTCAGAAGCCGACTCTTTCCTGATTTTAGCTGGTAAGTCAGATGCAACCCGCACAATATGGACAATCTACAGGCATGACTTGTTTCGAACTCCTATGAAACCTAAAAGGACTTAGGAGGATGCGGACTTGTCAGAGTGAACTGTTAGAAAAGCCATGCGGGGCCTACTTATTCATCAGTATAAAATCAGAAGGGTTATAAGAACCAAGAACAACTTATATAAAAGGACACCAGCATGTCCATTACACATAAACAAGTCATCAAGTATCACAACATCAAAGGCATAAGTTTTTTATCCAAAAGCCGGACAAGTGGCACAAGTTAAGTATTACGCCTCAATAATCATTGAGCTCATGGCTCTGGCCAATATTTTCTTGAGTTGCAAGAGTTGAACCAGTGGTTGGACCAGCAGCTTGAGCAGAGGAGTCCTTTTGTGCAGCTTCACTAGAAGGAGGAGCAATAGTCGTAGCACCCTGAGCAGAATTCCCAGGAGCCGATGGATCTTTAACAACAGTGGTACCTTTTTCCTCTTGCTGTTGGAAGTCACCACCGTCCTTTGTATGAACTTGTACAGGAGTCGGGGCAGCAAGAGTTCAGTTTTTCTAGAGGAGATTTCTGAATCCCAAGATGTTGAAGACAACAAATCGACACTAGGGGTTACATGCTATCAAGTTTTCAGATTACGTCAAAGAGAAGTTCAGAGTTGGGAGCTCCGAGTCGTCGCAGGCTAACAACCCGGCGCTTGGGGGCTACTCATGCATCAAATTTTTAAAGAAAGGCAGAGGTTTTTAAGAGTTCTTAGCTCCGAGTCGTCGCAGGCAAATGACCCGGCGCTTGGGGGCTACTCAAGGATCAGAAATTTAAAAGAAGATGATGTATTTTCAGAAGTTTGTAGCTCCGAGTCATCGCAGGCTAACAACCCGGCGCTTGAGGTCTACACCATTCAAAAACTCAAGGATATGAGTTATACATCAAGGAGTCCCGAGTCGTCGCAGGCAAACGACCCGGCACTCGGGGGCTACATCATCTGAAGTTGTGAGTCATCAATACAAGCTCCAAGCCGTCACAAGTTAACAACTCGGCGCTTGGGGGCTACACATATACCAGTGTAAACAAGCTCGAGAGAAGGGAAGCAACTCGTCAAAAGGAGCCGACAGGAGAAGTCGGCAATATCCACACACAACTCGTCAAAAGGAGCCGACAGGAGAAGTCGGCAATATCCACACACAACTCGTCAAAAGGAGCCGACAGGAGAAGTCGGCAATATCTACACACGACTCGTCAAAAGGACTCGGAAAAAATTCTGACTCGCTTCAAAACGAGCCGGCGGTAGAACCCGGCCACATTTACGCCAACAACCCGGGAACGTCTACATCGACGACCCGGCAATATCTACGCCAACAAGTCGGCAACATCTACGCCGACAACTCGGCAAACATCGACATCGACGACTCGGCAAAGTCTACATCGACAACCCGGCAAACCCTAAGTCGGGTGTTGCAACATCATCGATATCTACAGGCCGGCAAACAACTCGGCAAGACTGGAAGATTCCTGAAGAACCCTCCAGACCGGGTCGACCCACTTCCAGAAGACTCGTACGAAGGAGTTCTGAGAAAATGAGGACACAGTAGTGAAAAAAAAAGTCGGCTTGTCTCAGAAAGGCGAGTCCTGTGTCTGCAAGGAATGGCAAGAGTCAGATTCCTCGGAGCTAGTTTACAAGAGTCACAACAAACTCGGCCAGCTGATGCAAGGGCAAGAGTGGTGGGCATAAGAAAAGGGTGAGGAAGGACTCATTTTATATGTGAGTTATGTTTTTTATGCAGGAATTCATCTTGGAGCTAGCAGCAGGTGACTTTTGAGCTTGTGACTCCAATGGGAGAAGTCGAACCAAGGAGTCGAATCAAGGAGTCGGAGGAAGCCGCCAAACTGCGCCCAAGATAAATTCGGGGGCTACTGATGGGGGGATACATTATAGGTAGGCCCATGGACCCGGAAAGTAAACCCGCCAAGACCAAGAAGGCCAAAGCCAGGTCGCACTTCAAGTTATATGGGCTGGGCTGGAGACAAGCCGACCAAGGCCCATGAAGAAGGAAGGACTCATCAGAGAGGAGTTCTAGTACAACCCGGAGCTCTAACTTGGAAGCCCAAGACGTAGAGTAGGACTCCGGGTCCAAGTATGACTCGGTGTAAACCTGTAAGTCCAGGGACCCGACCGCCTTTATAAGGAGGGCCCTGGACCTTAGATCGAGAGGACAAGCGAGGTTAGACAAGCCTAAAGAAGCAATCAAGGAATCGAGAGATCCATAGTCGCCGACTCCCCAGATAGGAGTCGAAACCTTGTAATCGAGATCAGATCCAATCAATAAAGAGAAGCAGGAAGTAGGTCTTTACCTCGATCAAGAGGGGCCGAACCTGGGTAAATCTGTGTCCTTTGGCGAGATTAACCTCTCCTACGTACTTCGATCATCAATGGCCCCAGAACTCACCTTCCCAGAGGAAGGACTTGCCATGACAACCACACGACACGCTGCCTCGTCCTCCGCCGCCTCCTGCAGTATGGGAGGAGTGGCGGCCCTTGCTAGCGACGACGCCACCTCTCCAACCACCCCCTCCGCGCGGTGCTCATCCGCGGGAGGAGTGACCGCACGCTGTGGCTCGTCAACCACAGGCGTCGCCACGGTGGCGCCGACAGTCTCTCCAAGCTTGCGGAGCCGTCGCCTCTTCGGCGCCGCAAGGTTGCTTAAAAGAAAGACACACAGAAGATCCTTCAGGAGGGTATTCGAAAGAAAAATCCCAAGGGAAAGAAGAAGGACCAGGGCTTACTCGTTAGCAATCCTCCACACCCTCTTCTTCGCTTTCGGCGGCTGGGGGTTGTCTGCTCTGGCTCCTTCTCGAGGCGCTCCTGCCTCCTCGCGAGGAGCACCCCTCGCGGCTGCGGCGTTCCTGTCGTGGACGGCCTTGGAGCGGGGCTCGTAGCGTCCTCCCTTGCTGCCACTCTCCTCCTCCTCCTCTGCAGTGCGTCGGGAGGGAGCTACGCGAAAGGCCTCCTCGTTGCTGCTGTAGGAAATCACCTGGAGGTCCTCTTCAAACGGTACGCTCCTTGGGGAGCCGGCGGAGCCTCCCGAGGGGTCAGCGCCTCTCAAGGCCTCGTCCTCACCAGAGTCCTCAACCTCGTCCGGCTCCGGCGACTCGTCCATCTGCTCCAGCTCCGCCGCCCACGGGTTGCTGCGGGGCCCGCGGTGTCCCTCGGGCACGATGCCCCATTCGTCGAATCTGGGCAGGCCTCTGCGGTGCTCGCGCACGCTCTCTTCCACAAAGGTGAAGAGCGGCCGGGCATCGTCGACGGCTGGGGCTGGGATGGCCGCCGTAGCGAAGAGGGTCCCCATGACCTGGCTCAACACCTCCGGAGTGAAGCTGTCTGTGCACAGGCGCATCCCATCCTCCCGGCCTATGTACGCCCACATCGGCTCTGAATGCCACTGGAGGGGGCGATGCGGCGCCTCGTGAAGTCCTTCGCCACCATCTGGCTGGTGAGCCCGGCGTCACGGAGCCCCCGTATGCACTCGTACACCGCGTCAAGCTTCGGGACCTCAAAGCCCCCGCTCGCCCAGCGCGCCCACTTCTTCGGGGGTGCCACGGGTATATCCAGGAGATGGTTCTTCACCTTGGTGTCGACGAAGAACCACCGCTGGCGGAAGTCCTCCACCTTCTTCATCACCTTGGTGATGGCATTTTCACCGCACCACGCGATGGGGATGTAGCTCTTGCTCCTAGCGTCGGCAATGCGGAAGGAGACGCAACCAGTCCGCTCATTCTGTGTGGTGGACCGGAGTGCGTAGAAGCTGCGGAAGAGGTCCACAGAAGGGCGGATGCCGACGTACGCCTCGCAGAGGTAGGCGAAGATGGAGAGGCTGAGGATGGAATTGGGATGGAGATGGAGGAGTTGGATCTGGTATGCCTCCAAAATCCCCATGAGGAAGTCGGAGAAAGGGGGAACGAGACCGACGTAGAGAGTGTGGAGGAAGATGGGGTAATACCCCTCGGGAAGCTTGCTGCCGGCCGGTTCCATGCTGGTGGCGCCGTGCTCGCTGGTGTTCGCGGCCGCCAGGTAGCGCAACTTGTCGACCCCCACCGAGTTGATGCGGGACCTCAGCAGCGCCGCATTGGGCTCAGCACTCCCCGATGCCGCCGCGGACTTTCCGGCCTGCATCGTAG
Source organism: Puccinellia tenuiflora (assembly GCA_012064385.1). NCBI lineage: Eukaryota > Viridiplantae > Streptophyta > Magnoliopsida > Poales > Poaceae > Puccinellia > Puccinellia tenuiflora. Next base: position 10,008 of record QRDG01001482.1, on the reverse strand, counting down.
CCTTGCCCTTTTGGGAAGCGGTTGCTTTCTTGGGCGCCATGGTCGTAGGAGAAGGAGACCTTGGAGGTGATGCGCTCTGGGAACAAGGAGGCGTTTGGGGGAAGTGTGCGGCGGAGTAATGGGAGAAGTGATGGGCGCCATCATCGCGCGCATGCTTTATTGACCAGTTGCCAAGGGCGTGGCGGGCCCCACCGGGTCGCCCGTTGGAGCCGAGGAGATCGTGGCCTCGGGCGCAACCGCTGCGCCCCACGTGTCACGGCCCAGGCAGGCATCGTTGGGCCCCCGACGCTTCGCCTGTATCCGTGGACTTCGGCGTGCCCATCGCGGGCCCGGGGGCTACTGTCGGCACAGTGGAAACCAGGGTACCACGGGCCGGCCTGCCAGGGCCCACGACACTCTTCAGAAGATTTCGCTAAGGACCAGGCTCTCCAAGCCTGGCGAGCCTCACGAGGGTTTTTCCCCTCGCGAGGGACCTCTCCTCCTCACGAGGGTTTTTCCCCTCGCGAGGGACCTCTCTTCGAGAGGGCATCTCGGACACTGCCCTCGATTCTGCCAAGGATCAAGTCAAAGGGCTCGGCGAGGCCTCCGGCCTCGCGGGGTTTCCTTCCCCACGAAGCCAGCTCTGCCTCCGCGGCAGAGCGCACATGGGCTCTGCGCCCTCCGCAGAGTCACGGGCGCGCCAGCGCCGCAGTTGCCGTTCTCGTGTATAAAGCAGTCAACAACGCTGCACCAAGCAAAGGAGCTACAAGAATTGCCATTTCGGTGATAAGGGGACCGTCTGCCGCTACGCTCCAAGGGCGACGTCACCGTGGGGCGCATCCCGAGCCTCAGCAGCGCCAGCCCATCGTCCTGACTGGACGGTGGCTTTTCCCGCTTTGGTGACGTCGCTCCTTGCCATGGATCGCGTCCATGGACGCCATCTTTATCGTGCACCTGACCTCCTCCTTCGTCGCCATGTGGTAGCCCTTCCCGCCAAGGTATTTGGGGGAAGAGGTCCAAGACTCCTATAAAAGGAGGGGGGGGGCACGTTCAGGCAAGGGGGTCGGATCTAGGGTTCAAGTTCTGATTCGGATCTAGGGTTAGCAATAGCCATTGTTAGCCACCTCGAGCTCCTGAAGCTCTCCTTGTACTGTAACCTCTCCAAGCAGTGCAATACAACCAAGGCAGGACGTAGGGGTTTTACCTCTCCAAGAGGGCCCTGAACCTGGGTAACATCGTGTGTTCATCTCTGCAGTGCCGTCCCACAGCAATCTTTGCGAGCACCGTCGCCAAGGCACGTTGAGGGTTGTTTGATTGCGTGTTCAGCCCCTTACTCGATACCTAGTGAGACACACCCAGTTCCTGGGACAGTTCTCCGACATAAAGCTATACTCTGATTTATCTTAATTACTGAGGTGCTAAGATTTAATTCACATCTTGGTGGAGTGTAAGAGAGATTAATAAACAAAAGATCTCTATGTTAGGACGTGATGCCCATATAATTAGTAACTTGTCATGAAACCTTTTTGTTGCAATCTCATATGTTAATTCTAGTGTTCCATTGTCTACCACTTTATTAAAGAGAGAGTGCATTTGTGAAACCATGAACCCCGGTCCATTTTTAATCATAAGAAACACCTTTCCAACAACTTTTATCCATTTTCCATTTTCTGCCATTTAAAAATCCGAAAATACAAAAATACTTTTATATCTTGCATTCACAATATAAAACCCAAAAATATCATCCATCATTGTTTCCACCATCCTTGCATATTTATTTATCATCATTGCATATTTATTTCTTGTTTGCATTTGTTTTATTTTGATATCATTCTCACACCTTGTGCTTGACAACCACTTGGTGAGGTTGAGGGCACAAAACAATTTACTTTGTTTTGTAGGTTTTCAAGAGAAGGATAAGAAGATAAATCTTTCACTACTGATTCCCTGAGAGTTCGATATTAAACCCTCGAGTCACCCCTCGTGGGGAAAACTGTCTTTCCTATACTATACACTCTGCACTTGGAGTCTCAACCTAACCATATTCATTTGACGCAGGTAACTACGTCAAAGGCCATCAACCGGCGACCCGCGCCCGGCGGAGGCGGAGCCGGCAGGGCGCCACCCGGCCCTGCACGTCCCCGACAGCAGCGCCCCCATACCGTGCGGCGTCCACTGTGCTTGATGTAAGAACACTGTGGGAAGGAAGAAGACTGTAGCCGGGCCCGCCGGGTCCGGGTCGGGCAGCCGCCCCCCCCCGAATAGTGTTAGTTAGACATGTGGGCAACCCTTTGTCCCCTGGGCTTCCCTTTATAAGGAGCACCAGGGCTGCCCCCAGGGGGGAGGCTGATTTTTGGAGGCCAAGCCTCGTACTCACGCTCCGGAGGAACTCCCGGTCAGCCAGCCGCCCAGCTCCAGCAGCCAGCCTGGCTCTCCGGCAGCCGGCCGAGCTCACTCCCTCTCATACAGCTCAAGGAGCAACCTTTGTAACACCATATGAACTCCACCATATACACCAGATCATGCAGGAGTAGGGGTTTTACCTCCTCACGAGGGCCCCGAACCTGGGTACATCGTGTGTCAGTTTGCATGTTTGTGCCCAATCCCGCCTATAGATGCCGCCGGCTGTGCAAGCTGCTCCCACACCTCACAAGCCTACACTTAGGCATATGTCCATACCACGATAGGCAGGGTGCCGGGAAGAGCTTCTGAACCCTCCCGAAATAGGGTTTGAGATGGCGGTGGCCTCAGACGTATTCTGGAAGTTGTGATCGGTTCTCCTCTGTTTTTAGGTTAGAGGGGAATTTATAGGCGAAGGGGAGACGCGAGGCGATGGACAGGGGCCCTAGGTGGGCCCCACGTGCGGCCAAGGGGGGCCGCGGCCAGGTGGCTCCTGGAGCCCCTGTGCCTCCCCTCCGGCTGTCCTTCGGGCTCCGTCTTTGTTTCATATTGGAAATAATTCTCGTAAATTTTGAGAGAAATCCGAGAAACTTCTCAGAACAACTTTTCTGAAACAAAAAGATAGCAGACAACAGGAACTGGCACTGGGCATCTTGTTAATAGGTTAGTTCCATAAATTATGCCAAAATGATATACAAACATTGTAAAAATGTGTGGCACTGGTATATATTCAAGCATGGAACATCAAAAATTATAGATACGTCGGAGACGTATCAATCATCTTGAACTTGCACCACTCAAGCTTGATGACAAGCACCACTTGACGTCATCCCCATGGGCTATATGAAATCCTACTTTTGATGCAAGTCCATGGAACAATAATTACCCCATATATAAACACCAAACACATATATCATGGGTTAGTTCATAAAGCACAATTGAGAATTTGTTACCATACCATGAGACAAATTGATCCCACTTGATACATAATATATGCTTGTGTGTTGATCAACTTGAATCCAGTCTTCACACTTTGTCTTGATCAACCCCATGCCTTCTCTTCTCTCATCATTATGATGATGTCTTGAAGGTAACATGAATGCTCACACAATCTTCATATCTTTAAGACTTGTTTTCCAAAGGCTTAAATATCACATGAGCATCCTTCGGATCACACCTTGAACACCACCTCGGTCATCACTTGATATTCTCCATGATTTATCACAATCTCTTGATGTACACAATGAATTCTTCACTTGATTGCATGTTGCAGGCCTTGGTAAACTATGCATCAACACATGAGTCCATCATGACGTCTACGTAGAGCCGATCTTGAATCGTTCTCTTGTAATCAAACTCTCAAGATCTGGATCATCCAGGGCTTAACACATAATGTAAATCATGACATCATTGAGTTCCACACAATAAATCAATATTCATTTATATTTCTTAATCATGTCATATTCATATCTTCACGTCGATGATCTTGATGTCAATACTCAATGTATATCTTCGTCTCCATGTCACCCAACCTTGAATCCAACACATGGTCTTAATTAAAGCATTATCTACGAAAACTCCTTCAAATGTAACTCTGCACAAGACCCATTACCTCGACACTCCCGCAATCCAAGACTTGTATAACATGTGAAAATATTGGTTTCAATATATTTTGCATAATATAATAGTGTCTGTCTATTATAACAAAAGTTCTTGATAGAAAAGTTAAAAATAATTATAAGATAACAAAGGCATGATGTCGGCGATTCATCGTCGAACTGTGCTACCTAGGGCAATCAAGTTCAAGTAGATACACATTGCCATTGGTGATTGAGAGGGTCTATTCTTTTGTAGGGAAGAACACAACGGCTTCAGCAAGGCTCAATACCTAACTTCACGGTCAAGAAAACAAATTAGGTTGATTAATATCGAGAATCTGTCTTGCAAAGTAGGGAAATCAAATTCCGTTAACATGACGTGTGGGCCAACCAAGAATTAGTTTGTCCTAAATGTGGGTAACTTGTGTTTACAACCTAAATATTGGTGGTTATACTCTAAATAAAATACTAATGATGGTTTGTTCCAACAGTTTTAAATCTTAACGCAAGATTACCGATAGAGCATGAACAATTTAATTTAATTAACATCATAAAGAGCTAGAAACAAAATACACAACCAAATGTTAGTATAGATTGGCGACTAATTTGCGAAAAATTGATTGTGTACCCACCAATGGTGGCAACCAATGATTTAATTGTATCGATGGGCCGAGATATGCATAAGCAAAATAATTTAGAGGCACGACAATTGATAAGTAAACTGTGTTCTATATATTCATACTATGTCCTTCTTCGGTTCCATCCCATTGTTGAATGTCTAAATCTAACTAGCATATTCATAATCAGAGTCATGAAATGAGTGATTTTTTGATGAATTGCACGGTCTAGGTCAATCAAGTCCAGGTAGATAGATGTTCGCGAGAACGTAAGTTGAGATAACAAGGTTTTCCTAGGGAAGAGCACATCCGGTTGAGCACGCCTAAAACCTAAATTTGGGTCATGAAAGCAATCTAGGTTGATGAATAACATGAAACCCACACATGAAGTAAGAAAATCATATTCTACTACATGATGTGTGGGATGACTAAGAAGCGAATTTGACGAGCCTATAGGCCAGGTTAGCGATTTTCAAAAACTTAATAATAGTGCTCGTGCTCTATAAAAACCAATGGCACTTCCATTCTAGTGGTCTCAAGTCGAGTCGTGATCAGAGCGAGTAATTGAAGTTTATTATTGTCACGAAGAGCAAGAGACAAATACCGCAACCAAATGCTAGTACATATTAGGCACCTACATATTACCATTTAATTTTGCAAAAAAGATTCTGATTGTGTGCCTATTAAATATCGTAATCCAAGAGTCGGGATATGTATGATTTGGATGCACATGCATCAGTTAATAAGGAAATCTGGTTGTAGATATCTCATATTGTACTCTTCTCTGGTTACCTTGATCGTTTCAATGTCTATATAACAAGTATGTTACTGATAAGTTGCCCGTGACATGTGGTTTGTAATAAGATTTGTTTCGATCTCGATAATTGAGTAGAGAGCAGTAAAAGGAAATGAGAAATTCACAATTATATGACAAATGACTACACACTAAAAGTTTTATGAAATTGAGAAGGATCTCTTGAATGAACATATAATAAATAATGGATGAGTTCGTATCCAAGAGAAGCAAACACTAATTAGATACCATGGGTATATATGATCCGTATCCTATCAATCTCATGTCATAGTTGGATGCATTTATGTGTAAAAAATGTCAATATCCTATGATTGTCAAATATCTCTCCATGTTATGAATTTTTCTATTTCGAGGATCATAGCCGAAACGGTCTTAAGTTATGAACTGTCTTAGATATTCTGTCGCTATGTGTTATTTTGTCTAAGCTAGAACTTTTTGTGTGTGTGTGTGTGTGTGTGTGAACGAGGTGATTTCATTTAGGTGGTAGCTCTCCTATTCCGTGTTTCCGTTCAAGACGCAAATGAAAACAACAAAGGAGGAAACTAAAGCAAGCTACAATCAACCACAACCTGATTGGAACACAACGGCAGGAGGTCCCAACATCTTCATTGATGCAGCCTGGAAATGCAATGTAAAACCAATAACTACAGGATCAAACCAAAATGAAAAGACTGGAATAGGAATCTATTTGGAATGGAACAGAGAAGATCATCAAGCCATTTATATTCAGGCGACATCAAATGCTAACTCAGCATTACAAGCAGAGGCTCAAGCAATGGAAATAGCAGCGCTAATCGGAAGAGCTCTGCAAGTCCAAACCCAAGATTCCTAACTGATAGCTTAATTCTAGCACAAGCGCTTCAGAGAGGGGATCCAACTAATCGTCCTGGGCATTGGAGTATAAGACCAAATCTTAATCAATTTTTCAAACACTCTCAGGGACTGAAAACTAGAATCATCAAAATAAAGAGAGAGAGCAACAGGGATGCTCACAATCTTGCTCAAGAGGCTATCAGAGCTTGTAATATAGGAGTTAGTCTCTACAACTGCTCTAAACATCCTTCACATCAATGCCCTGTAATTGTTGTAATCAGCAATCTAAATGTGCACTCTTGCACATTATTGTCTGTAACTTGTAAATGACTTGAATAAAATATATCTTTAAGTTGCCAAAAAAAAAGTTCATTGTCGATCAGCGAAATTATTCTCAAAATTCTTACGCTGTGAGAATTCCTTTTCGGAGATCATAGTCGAAGCGGTTGGTTCATTGCAAGTGTTATATTTGATGCAGAAGAAATACTCCTTCTAATGAGCGAAGTATTTAGTAGGGTGTGGCTAGGTATCAGTCAACTGAGAAACCGTTATGTCTCAATCGACGATAGCTTCCTACCGATCGGGCCATCCAGCTAGCTAGCGATGCTCTTCACCTTGTTGTTTTACAATTACTTCTTTCTTGGGCCTGGCTCTTTTTCTTGTTACATGGCTTTGTGAAATACACAATGAGAGAATATTAATCTGTTTGTGGGCTTCGGTTGTGTGCAGCACGTGTAGTTTTTGACATTTTATGGGTTTCGTGCAATACACAATAGAAACCATTTCATTCAAATTTATGTGACTAACCAAACCAGTTGCACATTTTTCAAAGATTTGTGCAACAGGTTACTTAGTTGCAATTTTTTTTAGATTTGTGTGACTAACCAAACCAGTTGCACATTTCTCAAATATTTGTGCAACTGGTTACTTAGGTGCTCATTTCTTTCATATTTAAGCAACTAACCTAACCAGTTGCACATTTCTCAAAGATTTGTGCAACTGGTTACTTAGTTGCCCATTCCTTTTAGATTTGAGCAACTAATCTAATCAGTTGCACATTTCTGAAAGATTTGTGCAACTAGTTAGGTTAGTGCACATTTCTTTTAGATTTGTGTGACTAACCAAACCAGTTGCACATTTCTCAAAGATTTATGCAACTGGTTACTTAGGTGCCCATTTCTTTCATATTTGAGCAACTAATCTAATCAGTTGCACATTTCTCAAAGATTTTTACAACTGGTTACTTAGTTGCCCATTTCTTTTAGATTTGAGCAACTAACCTAACCTAGTACTATTGGCGTTGCATATTTCATTAAAAAAGTGCAACTCGTTTTAAAAATTAGTTGCTAGCTGTAAGTTTTCGACAAAAGTGCAACTTGTAAATAACGGGACATAAAAAAAGTAAAAATAGATATACAACACTAGTCGCTCTTTTAGTCGACGAGTTGGTTACACACTTCTAAAAAATGCAACTAATAAGAAAATGAAAAGAAATAGTAAAAATCAAACAAGAATAACGAGGAAAAAAGACAAAAATAAGAACAAAACTAAAAAAACACAATCAAGCCGAAATCCTTACAATTTGCTTGTTTTAAAAACAAAATCTGGCTTAGTTGAACAAAAAATAGGATGCCAAATTCTACAATAAAGCACAAAAGGCATAGACAAAAAAAATGGTTGCCCAAAATATTATGGATGGTGTTCATTAGCTTATGTAGCATAAGTATTGCTACTGGACATAACAAATGTGATGGAAAGGTGGCCGTCGCCCAACGTACTACTTTTGAGGGTTGCGTACTACTCGAGGGTTGCAGGTCGTGAGTTCGAATCGCGCAGCCGCGGCAATCCATTTTTCTCTCGCTATTCAATAATAGTTGCCACGAATCTCCAACAAATCAGATGCTTCTAAAGATTGACTGAAACATAAGAACTAGCAAAACCGAAGTATTTATTGTGTACTCTCTCCGTCCCAAAAAAGGAAGTACAATATTTCCGCTGTCACTGCATTAGGAGATAAATTCACATGCTGGTGATCAAATGTTGAGCGTTCAACCATTCCATTCCAATTGAGCGTTCGCTGTCATGCGGACTCGTACTAAAGAGTACTGTAACACATGCATCAGATTTGTCCCAACCCAGACAGTCTCGGTTGAGCTCCTTCGTGCAGACAAGCAATGACTTCCATGGTGTTTGGGCAGAAAACAAATCGCGCAACGGCAATTAGAAGTGCAGATCGGAAGAGAAATTACTACTGTACTTTAGTAAATCTATGTCGACGGCACACCCATATAGAAATAATCACGGGCAGCACCGACAGCGAACTGTCCCCAACGATACAGTGCACACTACAAAGTACAAACACCAATCGACGTGCGGCGACGAAGGACGTTGACACGCGCCACCAGAGAGGAACGCATCAGTTCCCGTAGCTCGATCGTATTCCTACTGCCGTACGCGGTTCACCACGACCACACCGCCGGGCTCGCCTGGCCAACCGCCGGCAGCGGCGGCGGAGGCACCAAGCAGTGCTGCGGCCACCGCCACAAGTACCCCTCACCGCAGCCGGCAGCGAGCTTCTGGGTCTGGTGATGGCCCATCTCCTCCTCAACATCCATCGCCACCGCCGCCCCCTCGGCGTCCTCCTCCTCCCGGTCCACCGTCTCCGCAGCCGTGGACGCCTGATCCGGCTCTGCCGACGCGGGCGCGGCCCAAGGGACCACGGCCAGGTCGGCGCCGCCCTCTTCCTGCGCGCTAGACAGCACCGCCCGCACCGTGCGGCTGTCCGCCTCCCGCAGCATGTCGTGGATCCACTCGGCGCCGGCGATCACGGGCGCCCACGGCCGGAGCCGATGTTGGCCGAGAAGGCCGGGCAGGCCTCCAGCCGGCGCGGCGTCCACGTCGGGGCCGCTGTACACCACCACCGCCCTCTCCCCTTCCGGGGCCCCGAGCGATGGCGTCGGTGGCTCCTCCCCCATCGACACGTCGCTCTCCATCTCGACCGCCGCCGGCACATCGTGGCCGGTGCCGGCACTTTCCAGCCGCCTCATCTTTGTCGCGCGGCAGGAAACAAGGTCCCCATCGCCGGGGCACGATAACGGCCCCGGTTCATCGGCACCCTTCCTTTTCTGCGCCACGCCGGCGCCGGAGGCGTACTCCATGAGCACCACCATCACGAATTCAGGATCACTGTCAGCTTCCTTCCTTGCTCCCTCGCGCGCTAATCGAAGAGACGGCTACAATTCTAATTCCTCGAATTCTGTATGTACTTGTGGTCGTAGCGAGAGGACTGTGTGATGGCGGGAGATATATGAGCTCCATGGGGAGAGGAGTGGAGTGGACAGGTGGAAAGAAAGAGAAGCGTGGAGAAGCTTCGGTTGGAGAGCTCCGGAAGCCTCTGGAATTCTCGTCGCCTTTCCTGGACAATGACAGCATAGATTTTTTTTTTGAACTCCGGTCATTGGGCCAACATGTGCCGAGATGCCCTTGAGAACTCTAAAATCTGTAGACTGGGCTGTGTTATCGCGCGCACATTAGGCCTAGCCTTACTCCAACGGGCCCAAATGGCTTCTGTGTGGGCATAAGTTTGCGTTGAAATAAGTTGTGAGAGTTTCTCAAAAAAAAAAAAAAAAAAACTGTGAGATTTCCAACAGGATATGCACACAAATCATCATGTTTCATGCACATGATGAAATTCTGCTGAAGATTTTCAGCTGGTAATACGCAGAGAAGTTTAAGCATTTACCCAGTCAGAAGAGACGTCTCCCAACATCGCATAAGGCGTTTACAC
>QRDG01001480.1:140322-250628 GCA_012064385.1 Puccinellia tenuiflora | reverse complement strand
CAGGGACACCATATTATGTGACGGTCTTGATTTCTCCATGTGTCGTCGATGACGTTCTTGTGGGGAGGGGTGTCGTCGAAAGTCCTTTGGGTGCCTTGGCGACCTTGACTTGCGGCTCCGTCTTGGGCTTGGAGAAGTATGGCGAAGCTTGGTGAGTGTGTCGATCTCGGCTTCAAGCTTGGCGTAGTTGGGAGCCATCTTGGAATTCTTCTTGGGCCGCCGTATGTATGAGGAAGTGACGACCTTGGCGATTTTGGTGATGTCCTCCTTGGGGCGCCGTCGTGATGGTGATGGAGCATGATAGCAGGACCTCATGGTGGTCCTCATGTTGCTCCGTCTTGGGCTTGATGGGTCGTATGTGGCACCTCTTGCAAGCTTGGGGTAGTAGACCTTGGAAGATTCATGCATGCTCATGGAGGTGTTGTCGATGTAGTGCTCCATCAAGACGTTGGAGTTGTAGCCGTATGAGTGCTCCATCATGTTGTTGATGCTCATGGAGTCGGGGTCGGTGGAGTGCTCCATCATATCTTCAATGCTTGTGGCATCGTGGTCGTTGTAGCTCATCGTCTCTTCATCATCATGGCTTCCATAGTATGCTCCGCTCTCACTAGACATGATCACTCACAAGACAAGTGTATATATGAAGTGGAAGGAAACTAGAACACAGTCTCACCTTGTTGATCGTATTGGACGTCGTGGACGACCAAGGGCAACAACGCACAAAGTAAAGAGGCTTGTGTTCAAATGTCCAAATGCAAACTCCAAAACACACATGGCTTTTTGAGTGGATATGTATGGAAAGTGGAAAGCAAATGGAACAACCGGAAACCAAGATATTGTAATGGCAAGTAGAGAACCACAATGACCACAAAGCAAAACAAGTCGATCTCAAAGGATATGAGTGAAGCTCATACAAACACACGCTATGATAAGTGGGACTCGTGCAACCAAAAAATGAGCTATTAATGAACCTAGCGAAGACTATAAGCTCAAGTTGCACAAGTACAAGAGAAACCAACTCGATTGCAAATTATTGGTGGGCTACAAGATTTGCACAAAGATACCACACCTACAAATTTTTCATCGAGCTTGCGTGGCTACTATAAAGAGATTAGGCAATGAGGATCTTTTCTTTTTATTTCTTCCTCTTTTTTGATTCTTTTCTATTCGCTTTTGGCCTCTTACTCTTTTTTTTCTCTTTTTGCCTCTCACTTTGCTTGCCAACAAGAACTATATCAACTAGCGCATACAAGTTTGCTCGGAACACTACGAGGTATCAAGAGTGCAAAACCCAAGCAATCATAGATGAGCAAGTTTCAATAGGATAGATAGACACCAATGGCTTGGCTAACAAGTGATGCAAGGTGGGAGAAGAATTGGGGATGTTATACCTTTTATCGACGTTCTTCACCCTTGGAGTGGAATGCTTTTTCCTTGATCATGGAATATGGTGGTGATAGAATATGGATCAACCGTGTTGGTGACATAGAGCTTGTCCGTAGCTTCGATTAGAGACGAAAATCACCAAAAACGGAATCCGGAGTGAAAAGTTATGGCCAAAACAATTTTCTGCAGAGAGGTCGGCTTGGGGGGCGGCCTGGGCCAGGCTGGAGGCCGGCTACTTCTGCCGGGGGGCCGGCCTGGGAGCTGGCCTAGGCTGGGTTTGACCTTCCCGGGACGCGAAAATGGGCAATTTGGGCGGAAAAATGGCCCGAAAAACACCAAATCGGAGGGTAAATCAACGGAATTTGGCCATGGGAACGCAAAGGGAGGTAGATCAACAAGTATAGCAATGGATCCACAGATCAAAACCTAACAAAACGCACAAGAATCTCAGATCGAACCAAAAGCAGTTTGAGGCTATTTTTTTGTGGAATTTTCGAAATTGGCAAAATCAAAGAAAAAATTTGGGGGAATTGGGGGAAAACACAAGTCAAATCCGTGGCAACCTAAAGCTCTGATACCATATGATGCGGGCAAAGCCCTCTGGGGTGGCCCGATCTTCACGGATTTATGAACGAGGGGACGAACGCACGCAAGAACACGAAGAACGCGAAGAACACAAGAACACAAACCCGATACAATTGACGCGTTGCCCTCACCGGTCAGTCCAACCGACCCAATAGAGTCACACAAGGGAGAAACCGCGAGGTAGAATCCCTATGTGAAAGATCGGTGAGCGCGAGGTAGAATCTCGTGAGTGAGAGACGGTGAAGTAGAATCACACACGAGAGAGACTCCGCGCCAAGAGGGGCCTTGAATCACTCCAATACTACATGTCATCCCCAAACTGATGGACAAACTGAAGTGGTTAATAAAACTTTGTCTACTCTGCTAAGGGCTGTGTTAAAACAGAATTTTAAAAAGTGGGAAGAATCCTTGCCTCATATCGAATTTGCTTATAATCGTTGCATGCATTCTACTACTAAAATGTGCCCTTTTGACGTTGTGTATGGTTTTGTTCCTCGTGCACCTATTGATTTATTGCCCCTTCCATCCTCGGTGCCAAATGATCTAGATGCTACACAACGTGCTGATTTGGTGTTAAAGTTGCATGCCTCTGTTAAAGAAAATATTGAATGCATGAATGCAAAATATAAAATGTATGGGGATAAGGGGAGAAAGAAAATTGTGTTTGAACCTGGAGATCTTGTTTGGTTACATTTGCGCAAAGACCGTTTTCCTGATTTGCGCAAGTCCAAGTTAATGCCACGGGCTGATGGTCCTTTTAAGGTGTTAGAGATAATAAATGATAATGCATATAAACTTGAGTTGCCAGCAGATTTTGGGGTTAGTCCCGCATTTAACATTGCAGATTTGAAGCCATACTTGGGAGAGAATGATGAGATGGCATCGAGGACGACTTCAATTCAAGAAGGGGAGGATGATGAGGACATCCCTGCTATAGATGCAACCGCCACTACTACACCACTTACATTACAAGGTGATGCGGGCAAAGCCCTTTAGGGTGGCCCGATCTTCACGGATTGACGAACGAGGGGACGAACGCACGCAAGAACACGAAGAATGCGAAGAACACAAGAACACAAACCCGATAACAATTGACGCGTTGCCCTCACCGGTCGGTCCAACCGGCCCAATAGAGTCACACAAGCGAGAGACCGCGAGGTAGAATCCCTACGTGAAAGATCGGTGAGCGCGAAGTAGAATCTCGTGAGTGAGAGACGGTGAAGTAGAATCACACACGAGAGAGACTCCGTGCCAAGAGGGGCCTTGAATCACTCCAATAGATACATCTAAGGAGGAGCCTTGAATCCACAAGTGGATCTTCTCCACAAAGGGAGGGATGAGCACAAGCCCAAGTGTTTAGTCCAACTCTAGTCTATCTGTCTGTACCTTGGAAGAGGGGAAGAGCTATTTATAGTCTTAGTACAAAAAGGGGTGCATGACACGAGTGCCGGCCTGGGCCGGGCTGGGGGCCGGCTGTGTCGGCAGGGAGGCCGGCCTGGGAGTCGGCCTGGGCTGGCCTAGAGGCCTGCAGGCTCTGGCGGGTGGCCGGCCTGGGAGCCGGCCTAGGCCGGGCTGGAGGCCGGCTGGCTCTGGCATGGGGCCGGCCTAGGAGCCGGCCCAGGCCGGGCTGGAGGCCAGGCTGGAGGCCGACCTGGGGGCCGGAGGTGTCTGGCATGGGGCCGGCCTGGGAGCCGGCCTAGGCCGGGCTGGAGGCCGGCTGCCTCTGGCATGTGGCTGGCCTGGGAGCCGGCCTAGGCCGGGTTGGAGGCCGGCCAGACTGGCTTTGCCTCCTTCTTCATCTTCATCTTGTCTCCGCTTCTTCTTCCTCCGCTTCCATGCGTACGCCTTGGATGGCTTCGACTCTTGACCTCCCTCAGCGTCTCCCTTGGCGTCCGTACTCGTCATGTGACACCTAGTAATGTACAAGGGTAGACGCTTAGGTAGTATACCATCCAAAGGCGGTGCATTGAGGTTCGTAGAGAGGATTGAGTCACCTTTGACGTCCGTGGTGACATGGCATATGTTGGAATGCTTGACATGGTGGTGACGTTGGGTTGGGCTACATCACAAGGACCTATGACTAGAGCTCATACACATCAACTTAATCAACAGGTACTTCCGTTCTTACAAGCTACTCATAATATTCATGAGAATATGATGCTGCCTAAAGTAGATGTATTTGTTTCTCTTAGGAATGATGGACCAAGAATGGATGAGAGGGACAAGCTATGGAGCATGTACGTGGAGGGAGATGTCAGCAGGAGTGCAAACAATGGAGACGATGCTGCTGCCAATGGAGACTACTGCACTTTGAAGCCGCCATAATGAAGTTTGAAGACATGGACGAATTATACAAGATGACACTTAATAACATTCGTCCAAAGCTTTTCCTAGGTGCTGCGTCACCTCGTTTTTGGGCCAGGGTCATGGATTTTCGAGATACATTTTAATAGGCTGTTTTTAGAGGCCGTATCTAAGGAGGAAAGCCTTCCTAGGGTAGGATTCGGCCGCCACCCCATGGCTGGACGAAACCCCACACCTTTCCTCCTTATATACTCTCCTTAGGTCGTCGTTTAGACTCGGATTTTGGTTAGTTTAAAGTTAGCCAATTGCTGCAACTTCGTGTACTCGATTTGTGTCCAACGACCAGATCAAGACCGCTTCTCTGATTTGGTGTTAAAGTTGCATGCCTCTGTTAAAGAAATATTGAACGCATGAATGCAAAATATAAAATATATGGGTATAAGGGGAGAAAGAAAATTGTGTTTGAACCTGGAGATCTTGTTTGGTTACATTTGCGCAAAGACCGTTTTCCTGATTTGCGCAAGTCCAAGTTAATGCCACGGGCTGATGGTCCTTTTAAGGTGTTAGAGAAAATAAATGATAATGCATATAAACTTGAGTTGCCAGCAGATTTTGGGGTTAGTCCCGCATTTAACATTGCAGATTTGAAGCCATACTTGGGAGAGAATGATGAGATGGCATCGAGGACGACTTCAATTAAAGAAGGGGAGGACGATGAGGACATCCCTGCTATAGATGCAACCGCCACTACTACACCACCTACATTACAAGGTGATGCGGGCAAAGCCCTTTAGGGTGGCCCGATCTTCACGGATTGACGAACGAGGGGACGAACGCACGCAAGAACACGAAGAATGCGAAGAACACAAGAACACAAACCCGATAGAATTGACGCGTTGCCCTCACCGGTCGGTCCAACCGGCCCAATAGAGTCACACAAGCGAGAGACCGCGAGGTAGAATCCCTACGTGAAAGATCGGTGAGCGCGAAGTAGAATCTCGTGAGTGAGAGACGGTGAAGTAGAATCACACACGAGAGAGACTCCGTGCCAAGAGGGGCCTTGAATCACTCCAATAGATACATCTAAGGAGGAGCCTTGAATCCACAAGGGGATCTTCTCCACAAAGGGAGGGATGAGCACAAGCCCAAGTGTTTAGTCCAACTCTAGTCTATCTGTCTGTACCTTGGAAGAGGGGAAGAGCTATTTATAGTCTTAGTACAAAAAGGGGTGCATGACACGAGTGCCGGCCTGGGAGCCGGCCTGGGCCGGGCTGGGGGCCGGCTGTGTCGGCAGGGAGGCCGGCCTGGGAGTCGGCCTGGGCTGGCCTAGAGGCCTGCAGGCTCTGGCGGGTGGCCGGCCTGGGAGCCGGCCTAGGCCGGGCTGGAGGCCGGCTGGCTCTGGCATGGGGCCGGCCTAGGAGCCGGCCCAGGCCGGGCTGGAGGCCAGGCTGGAGGCCGACCTGGGGGCCGGAGGTGTCTGGCATGGGGCCGGCCTGGGAGCCGGCCTAGGCCGGGCTGGAGGCCGGCTGCCTCTGGCATGTGGCTGGCCTGGGAGCCGGCCTAGGCCGGGTTGGAGGCCGGCCAGACTGGCTTTGCCGCCTTCTTCATCTTCATCTTGTCTCCGCTTCTTCTTCCTCCGCTTCCATGCGTACGCCTTGGATGGCTTCGACTCTTGACCTCCCTCAGCGTCTCCCTTGGCGTCCGTACTCGTCATGTGACACCTAGTAATGTACAAGGGTAGACGCTTAGGTAGTATACCATCCAAAGGCGGTGCATTGAGGTTCGTAGAGAGGATTGAGTCACCTTTGACGTCCGTGGTGACATGGCATATGTTGGAATGCTTGACATGGTGGTGACGTTGGGTTGGGCTACATCACAAGGACCTATGACTAGAGCTCATACACATCAACTTAATCAACAGGTACTTCCGTTCTTACAAGCTACTCATAATATTCATGAGAATATGATGCTGCCTAAAGTAGATGTATTTGTTTCTCTTAGGAATGATGGACCAAGAATGGATGAGAGGGACAAGCTATGGAGCATGTACGTGGAGGGAGATGTCAGCAGGAGTGCAAACAATGGAGACGATGCTGCTGCCAATGGAGACTACTGCACTTTGAAGCCGCCATAATGAAGTTTGAAGACATGGACGAATTATACAAGATGACACTTAATAACATTCGTCCAAAGCTTTTCCTAGGTGCTGCGTCACCTCGTTTTTGGGCCAGGGTCATGGATTTTCGAGATACATTTTAATAGGCTGTTTTTAGAGGCCGTATCTAAGGAGGAAAGCCTTCCTAGGGTAGGATTCGGCCGCCACCCCATGGCTGGACGAAATCCCACACCTTTCCTCCTTATATACTCTCCTTAGGTCGTCGTTTAGACTCGGATTTTGGTTAGTTTAAAGTTAGCCAATTGCTGCAACTTCGTGTACTCGATTTGTGTCCAACGACCAGATCAAGACCGCTTCTCTGATTTGGTGTTAAAGTTGCATGCCTCTGTTAAAGAAATATTGAACGCATGAATGCAAAATATAAAATATATGGGTATAAGGGGAGAAAGAAAATTGTGTTTGAACCTGGAGATCTTGTTTGGTTACATTTGCGCAAAGACCGTTTTCCTGATTTGCGCAAGTCCAAGTTAATGCCACGGGCTGATGGTCCTTTTAAGGTGTTAGAGAAAATAAATGATAATGCATATAAACTTGAGTTGCCAGCAGATTTTGGGGTTAGTCCCGCATTTAACATTGCAGATTTGAAGCCATACTTGGGAGAGAATGATGAGATGGCATCGAGGACGACTTCAATTAAAGAAGGGGAGGACGATGAGGACATCCCTGCTATAGATGCAACCGCCACTACTACACCACCTACATTACAAGGTGATGCGGGCAAAGCCCTTTAGGGTGGCCCGATCTTCACGGATTGACGAACGAGGGGACGAACGCACGCAAGAACACGAAGAATGCGAAGAACACAAGAACACAAACCCGATAGAATTGACGCGTTGCCCTCACCGGTCGGTCCAACCGGCCCAATAGAGTCACACAAGCGAGAGACCGCGAGGTAGAATCCCTATGTGAAAGATCGGTGAGCGCTAAGTAGAATCTCGTGAGTGATAGACGGTGAAGTAGAATCACACACGAGAGAGACTCCGCGCCAAGAGGGGCCTTGAATCACTCCAATAGATACATCTAAGGAGGAGCCTTGAATCCACAAGGGGATCTTCTCCACAAAGGGAGGGATGAGCACAAGCCCAAGTGTCTAGTCCAACTCTAGTCTATCTGTCCGTACCTTGGAAGAGGGGAAGAGCTATTTATAGTCTTAGTACAAAAAGGGGTGCATGACACGAGTGCCGGCCTGGGAGCCGGCCTGGGCCGGGCTGGGGGCCGGCTGTGTCGGCAGGGAGGCCGGCCTGGGAGTCGGCCTGGGCTGGCCTAGAGGCCTGCAGGCTCTGGCGGGTGGCCGGCCTGGGAGCCGGCCTAGGCCGGGCTGGAGGCCGGCTGGCTCTGGCATGGGGCCGGCCTAGGAGCCGGCCCAGGCCGGGCTGGAGGCCAGGCTGGAGGCCGACCTGGGGGCCGGAGGTGTCTGGCATGGGGCCGGCCTGGGAGCCGGCCTAGGCCGGGATGGAGGCCGGCTGCCTCTGGCATGTGGCTGGCCTGGGAGCCGGCCTAGGCCGGGTTGGAGGCCGGCCAGACTGGCTTTGCCTCCTTCTTCATCTTCATCTTGTCTCCGCTTCTTCTTCCTCCGCTTCCATGCGTACGCCTTGGATGGCTTCGACTCTTGACCTCCCTCAGCGTCTCCCTTGGCGTCCGTACTCGTCATGTGACACCTAGTAATGTACAAGGGTAGACGCTTAGGTAGTATACCATCCAAAGGCGGTGCATTGAGGTTCGTAGAGAGGATTGAGTCACCTTTGACGTCCGTGGTGACATGGCATATGTTGGAATGCTTGACATGGTGGTGACGTTGGGTTGGGCTACATCACAAGGACCTATGACTAGAGCTCATACACATCAACTTAATCAACAGGTACTTCCGTTCTTACAAGCTACTCATAATATTCATGAGAATATGATGCTGCTGCCTAAAGTAGATGTATTTGTTTCTCTTAGGAATGATGGACCAAGAATGGATGAGAGGGACAAGCTATGGAGCATGTACGTGGAGGGAGATGTCAGCAGGAGTGCAAACAATGGAGACGATGCTGCTGCCAATGGAGACTACTGCACTTTGAAGCCGCCATAATGAAGTTTGAAGACATGGACGAATTATACAAGATGACACTTAATAACATTCGTCCAAAGCTTTTCCTAGGTGCTGCGTCACCTCGTTTTTGGGCCAGGGCCATGGATTTTCGAGATACATTTTAATAGGCTGTTTTTAGAGGCCGTATCTAAGGAGGAAAGCCTTCCTAGGGTAGGATTCGGCCGCCACCCCATGGCTGGACGAAATCCCACACCTTTCCTCCTTATATACTCTCCTTAGGTCGTCGTTTAGACTCGGATTTTGGTTAGTTTAAAGTTAGCCAATTGCTGCAACTTCGTGTACTCGATTTGTGTCCAACGACCAGATCAAGACCGCTTCTCTGATTTGGTGTTAAAGTTGCATGCCTCTGTTAAAGAAATATTGAACGCATGAATGCAAAATATAAAATATATGGGTATAAGGGGAGAAAGAAAATTGTGTTTGAACCTGGAGATCTTGTTTGGTTACATTTGCGCAAAGACCGTTTTCCTGATTTGCTCAAGTCCAAGTTAATGCCACGGGCTGATGGTCCTTTTAAGGTGTTAGAGAAAATAAATGATAATGCATATAAACTTGAGTTGCCAGCAGATTTTGGGGTTAGTCCCGCATTTAACATTGCAGATTTGAAGCCATACTTGGGAGAGAATGATGAGATGGCATCGAGGACGACTTCAATTAAAGAAGGGGAGGACGATGAGGACATCCCTGCTATAGATGCAACCGCCACTACTACACCACCTACATTACAAGGTGATGCGGGCAAAGCCCTTTAGGGTGGCCCGATCTTCACGGATTGACGAACGAGGGGACGAACGCACGCAAGAACACGAAGAATGCGAAGAACACAAGAACACAAACCCGATAGAATTGACGCGTTGCCCTCACCGGTCGGTCCAACCGGCCCAATAGAGTCACACAAGCGAGAGACCGCGAGGTAGAATCCCTATGTGAAAGATCGGTGAGCGCTAAGTAGAATCTCGTGAGTGAGAGACGGTGAAGTAGAATCACACACGAGAGAGACTCCGCGCCAAGAGGGGCCTTGAATCACTCCAATAGATACATCTAAGGAGGAGCCTTGAATCCACAAGGGGATCTTCTCCACAAAGGGAGGGATGAGCACAAGCCCAAGTGTCTAGTCCAACTCTAGTCTATCTGTCCGTACCTTGGAAGAGGGGAAGAGCTATTTATAGTCTTAGTACAAAAAGGGGTGCAGGACACGAGTGGCCGGCCTGGGAGCCGGCCTGGGCCGGGCTGGGGGCCGGCTGCGTCGGCATTGAGGCCGACATACTCTGGCGGGTGGCCGGCTTGGGAGCCGGCCTAGGCCGGGCTGGAGGCCGGGCGCCTCGGCAGGAAGGCCGGCTGGCTCTGGCATGGGGCCGGCCTGGGAGCCGGCCCAGGCCGGGCTGGAGGCCGGCCTAGGGGCCGGCGATCTCTGGCATGGGGCCGGCCTGGGAGCCGGCCTAGGCCGGGCTGGAGGCCGGCTGCCTCTGGCATGTGGCCGGCCTGGGAGCCGGCCTAGGCCGGGCTGGAGGCCGGCCAGACTGGCTTTGCCTCCTTCTTCATGTTCGTCTTGTCTCCGCTTCTTCTTCCTCCGCTTCCATGCGTGCGCCTTAGATGGCTTCGACTCTTGGGCTCCCTCGGCATCTCCCTTGGTGTCCGTACTCATCATGTGACACCTAGTAATGTACAAGGGTAGATGCTTAGGTAGTATACCATCCAAAGGCGGTGCATTGAGGTTCGTAGAGAGGATTGAGTTCATCTTTCACGTCCGTGGTGACATGGCATATGTTGGAATGCTTGACATGGTGGTGACGTTGGGTTGGGCTACATCATCTCCCCCTCCTTCGAAAAGCGTCGTCCTCGACGCTTGCACATCATCACCATGTGAAGGAGGTAGATGGTTTGCCGATAGAGCGGATTTCACCATGTCGCCATTGTTACCTACATGCATCAAAGACCAAGCAAACAATGTGTGTGCATGATAGTGGAGCACATCATCCATGACATGTCCAATCTTGAGCATTACACCATTAGCACAACACAAATATATGGAAAGCATAGCAAATGCAAGGTCAAAGTGCAAGCAACTCATCGAAACATTCTCAAGATGTGAAAACACAAAATCTCCAAGAAAATTTGAGAGTGCTATCGGAGCTATCTCATTTTGAAACTTATGAGCATTATCGCAAGCAAAGCATCGGAAAGAGAAATTGGTCAGTAGTTTTGTTGCGATAAGAGGAGAATTTGGCAAAAATACAAGAAGAGGGATGTCGAAAACATCATCATCAATGGGCCAAAACGGAAGCACTTGTGAGAAAGCATGCTCAACATATCATTATGGTGGCCAACAAACACAAGGGGAGAAAAATTGCTCATCAAGTTTGTGGCAACACATAAATCATCTAGATGAAAGCTCACGAAAACATGCATGTAACAAAGGTAATCAAAATCACTCACATGTTTGCAAACCAACCAAAGGAAAGAGAAATTGTTCAATTTATTGGAAGCAAAACATGCGGAAGGTATTAGAGCCGGGTTCAAACCGAAACTCACAAGTATGATGCTCTCAAGAGCTCGTTTTGTCAACTCATGCTCAATTGAAGTTGACATTACCATGCGGGGACCATCACACACGAAATTCCACATAAAGAAATTGTGTGCATGGTACACGAACACGTCATCCATCATGATGCGTCCCTTCATTTGCACATCACCAAACACACCAAGTTCAAAATGGAAGTGTGAAGTATGCGGATGGTCAACATGCAAAATGAAGGAAGGAAAATTCTCAACATAGCAAAAGGAACCATCTCCAGAAATTGAGAATGCTATGGGGGCAAACTCATTATCAAGAATTTTATCATCATTGCAAGCAACACATATGAAGGAGAAATTGTTCGACATAGTGCATGCAACAATGGGAGAAAATTGGAAAGATACATAGCAAGGCATGCATGTGGCAAGATTATCACACATAGGAAATTCCATATGATCAACATTGGTTTTTGACAAGGTATCACATGGGAATATGAAAGAATCATAGGTGACATCGAAAGAAACATCCACATCATGCAAGCAATCACAAGTCATCATGTCCACTAGTGGGATCATGGCATCATCAACACCCATATACATACCGTTGTAGTCCCGCTCATGAGATGTAGGTGTTGTGGTAGAGGTAGCGGCATCCATGTGGCCGACTTGTTCATCATGTAGACATGGGGTGGCATCGCCTTCATCCTCCATGTACATCTTCTCCATTTTAGGCTCCGTCATGTCGAGGCTTGGCGTATCTTCATCCATGGAACCTAGCAAAACATGAGAGAACACACTAGAGGTAGAGGGTAAGTTGTTAGAAATCAAAATGGCCTCACTTGACCTATGAACTACCTCTCGCAACTCAAGTGGTGTATCACTCATTCCCTCACAGTGGAAGCACTCAATCTCGCATATGGTGGAGGCACTCAACTCACTTGCACTCTCACTCAAGTGGGCTAGGTGGCTCTCATGCTCACATGGGATTGGTACCATCTCATCATTCAAGCACGTAGGGATAGGCTCGATATTCGCAACTCCATTCGCCGCCTTGGTTGAAGGGAAGCTCCCATGCTCAACCTCCTCAATCTTGTTGCCTCCATAGATGAATCCATAGGATGGGCATCATCACTTGACTCCTTTGCCGAAGGAAACATCCAATGCTCGGCATCTCCACTTGACTCGACATCCATAGTGGTCGCATACTCCATGCTCGCCTCCTTGGTTGAAGGGAAAATCCCATGCTCGACCATCTTCTCGCCATCTTGATCCATCGTGTCTTGGCTCTTGGGGCAATGCCACATGATGTGATCGAGGCCATTGCACATAGGGCATAGGAGGTCTTCATCTTGGTGTAGAGGGGGAAGTTGGCTCAATCCAGCATCATCATCATATATGGGGCCTTGTCTTCCTCCGTCTTTATGTGTAGAAGCCTCTTTCTGCTTGTTGGTGGCATGCTTGCACCGAAGGCCTAGGCACTTGAAGCACTCGAAGTTGTGGCACCCCAACCAATAGTGTTTGGCATCTTGGCACTTGACACACTTGTGATCTTCATGTGGTGAAGGGGCGCTCTTGTGGGATTGGCGCGAGGAGGAGACACCGTATGATGAGGGTCATCCTTCGTCGACCTTGACTTGAGCTTGGGCGCCATGTGAATGGGGGCTTGCTTGTCCTTCTTGGAGTTTGAGCTTCTCTCGAGCGCCAATTTTGTGGTGGCACAAGGAGTGGACACCATATTATGTGACGGTCTTGATTTCTCCATGTGTCGTCGATGACGTTCTTGTGGGGAGGGGTGTCGTCGAAAGTCCTTTGGGTGCCTTGGCGACCTTGACTTGCGGCTCCGTCTTGGGCTTGGAGAAGTATGGCGAAGCTTGGTGAGTGTGTCGATCTCGGCTTCAAGCTTGGCGTAGTTGGGAGCAATCTTGGAATTCTTCTTGGGCCGCCGTATGTATGAGGAAGTGACGACCTTGGCGATTTTGGTGATGTCCTCCTTGGGGCGCCGTCGTGATGGTGATGGAGCATGATAGCAGGACCTCATGGTGGTCCTCATGTTGCTCCATCTTGGGCTTGATGGGTCGTATGTGGCACCTCTTGCAAGCTTGGGGTAGTAGACCTTGGAAGATTCATGGATGCTCATGGAGGTGTTGTCGATGTAGTGCTCCATCAAGACGTTGGAGTTGTAGTCGTATGAGTGCTCCATCATGTTGTTGATGCTCATGGAGTCGGGGTCGGTGGAGTGCTCCATCATATCTTCAATGCTTGTGGCATCGTGGTCGTTGTAGCTCATCGTCTCTTCATCATCATGGCTTCCATAGTATGCTCCGCTCTCACTAGACATGATCACTCACAAGACAAGTGTATATATGAAGTGGAAGGAAACTAGAACACAATCTCACCTTGTTGATCGTATTGGACGTCGTGGACGACCAAGGGCAACAACGCACAAAGTAAAGAGGCTTGTGTTCAAATGTCCAAATGCAAACTCCAAAACACACATGGCTTTTTGAGTGGATATGTATGGAAAGTGGAAAGCAAATGGAACAACCGGAAACCAAGATATTGTAATGGCAAGTAGAGAACCACAATGACCACAAAGCAAAACAAGTCGATCTCAAAGGATATGAGTGAAGCTCATACAAACACACGCTATGATAAGTGGGACTCGTGCAACCAAAAAATGAGCTATTAATGAACCTAGCGAAGACTATAAGCTCAAGTTGCACAAGTACAAGAGAAACCAACTCGATTGCAAATTATTGGTGGGCTACAAGATTTGCACAAAGATACCACACCTACAAATTTTTCATCGAGCTTGCGTGGCTACTATAAGAGATTAGGCAATGAGGATCTTTTCTTTTTTATTTCTTCCTCTTTTTTTGATTCTTTTCTATTCGCTTTTGGCCTCTTACTCTTTTTTTTTCTCTTTTTGCCTCTCACTTTGCTTGCCAACAAGAACTATATCAACTAGCGCATACAAGTTTGCTCGGAACACTACGAGGTATCAAGAGTGCAAAACCCAAGCAATCATAGATGAGCAAGTTTCAATAGGATAGATAGACACCAATGGCTTGGCTAACAAGTGATGCAAGGTGGGAGAAGAATTGGGGATGTTATACCTTTTATCGACGTTCTTCACCCTTGGAGTGGAATGCTTTTTCCTTGATCATGGAATATGGTGGTGATAGAATATGGATCAACCGTGTTGGTGACATAGAGCTTGTCCGTAGCTTCGATTAGAGACGAAAATCACCAAAAACGGAATCCGGAGTGAAAAGTTATGGCCAAAACAAATTTTCTGCAGAGAGGTCGGCTTGGGGGCCGGCCTGGGCCAGACTGGAGGCCGGCTGCTTCTGCCGGGGGGCCGGCCTGGGAGCCGGCCTAGGCTGGGTTTGACCTTCCCGGGACGCGAAAATGGGCGATTTGGGCGAAAAAATGGCCCGAAAAACACCAAATCGGAGGGTAAATCAACGGAATTTGGCCATGGGAACGCAAAGGGAGGTAGATCAACAAGTATAGCAATGGATCCACAGATCAAAACCTACCAAAAGGCACAAGAATCTCAGATCGAACCAAAAGCAGTTTGAGGCTATTTTTTTGTGGAATTTTCGAAATTGGCAAAATCAAAGAATAAATTTGGGGGAATTGGGGGAAAAACACAAGTCAAATCCGTGGCAACCTAAAGCTCTGATACCATATGATGCGGGCAAAGCCCTCTAGGGTGGCCCGATCTTCACGGATTTACGAACGAGGGGACGAACGCACGCAAGAACACGAAGAACGCGAAGAACACAAGAACACAAACCCGATACAATTGACGCGTTGCCCTCACCGGTCAGTCCAACCGACCCAATAGAGTCACACAAGGGAGAAACCGCGAGGTAGAATCCCTATGTGAAAGATCGGTGAGCGCGAGGTAGAATCTCGTGAGTGAGAGACGGTGAAGTAGAATCACACACGAGAGAGACTCCGCGCCAAGAGGGGCCTTGAATCACTCCAATACTACATGTCATCCCCAAACTGATGGACAAACTGAAGTGGTTAATAAAACTTTGTCTACTCTGCTAAGGGCTGTGTTAAAACAGAATTTTAAAAAGTGGGAAGAATCCTTGCCTCATGTCGAATTTGCTTATAATCGTTCCATGCATTCTACTACTAAAATGTGCCCTTTTGACGTTGTGTATGGTTTTGTTCCTCGTGCACCTATTGATTTATTGCCCCTTCCATCCTCGGTGCCAAATGATCTAGATGCTACACAACGTGCTGATTTGGTGTTAAAGTTGCATGCCTCTGTTAAAGAAAATATTGAACGCATGAATGCAAAATATAAAATGTATGGGGATAAGGGGAGAAAGAAAATTGTGTTTGAACCTGGAGATCTTGTTTGGTTACATTTGCGCAAAGACCGTTTTCCTGATTTGCGCAAGTCCAAGTTAATGCCACGGGCTGATGGTCCTTTTAAGGTGTTAGAGATAATAAATGATAATGCATATAAATTTGAGTTGCCAGCAGATTTTGGGGTTAGTCCCGCATTTAACATTGCAGATTTGAAGCCATACTTGGGAGAGAATGATGAGATGGCATCGAGGACGACTTCAATTCAAGAAGGGGAGGATGATGAGGACATCCCTGCTATAGATGCAATCGCCACTACTACACCACTTACATTACAAGGTGATGCGGGCAAAGCCCTTTAGGGTGGCCCGATCTTCACGGATTGACGAACGAGGGACGAACGCACGCAAGAACACGAAGAATGCGAAGAACACAAGAACACAAACCCGATAACAATTGACGCGTTGCCCTCACCGGTCGGTCCAACCGGCCCAATAGAGTCACACAAGCGAGAGACCGCGAGGTAGAATCCCTACGTGAAAGATCGGTGAGCGCGAAGTAGAATCTCGTGAGTGAGAGACGGTGAAGTAGAATCACACACGAGAGAGACTCCGCGCCAAGAGGGGCCTTGAATCACTCCAATAGATACATCTAAGGAGGAGCCTTGAATCCACAAGGGGATCTTCTCCACAAAGGGAGGGATGAGCACAAGCCCAAGTGTCTAGTCCAACTCTAGTCTATCTGTCTGTACCTTAGAAGAGGGGAAGAGCTATTTATAGTCTTAGTACAAAAAGGGGTGCATGACACGAGTGGCCGGCCTGGGAGCCGGCCTGGGCCGGGCTGGGGGCCGGCTGTGTCGGCAGGGAGGCCGGCCTGGGAGTCGGCCTAGGTCGGCCTAGAGGCCTGCAGGCTCTGGCGGGTGGCCGGCCTGGGAGCCGGCCTAGGCCGGGCTGGAGGCCGGCTGGCTCTGGCATGGGGCCGGCCTAGGAGCCGGCCCAGGCCGGGCTGGAGGCCAGGCTGGAGGCCGACCTGGGGGCCGGCGGTGTCTGGCATGGGGCTGGCCTGGGAGCCGGCCTAGGCCGGGCTGGAGGCCGGCTGCCTCTGGCATGTGGCCGGCCTGGGAGCCGGCCTAGGCCGGGTTGGAGGCCGGCCAGACTGGCTTTGCCTCCTTCTTCATCTTCATCTTGTCTCCGCTTCTTCTTCCTCCGCTTCCATGCGTACGCCTTGGATGGCTTCGACTCTTGCCCTCCCTCAGCGTCTCCCTTGGCGTCCGTACTCGTCATGTGACACCTAGTAATGTACAAGGGTAGACGCTTAGGTAGTATACCATCCAAAGGCGGTGCATTGAGGTTCGTAGAGAGGATTGAGTCACCTTTGACGTCCGTGGTGACATGGCATATGTTGGAATGCTTGACATGGTGGTGACGTTGGGTTGGGCTACATCACAAGGACCTATGACTAGAGCTCATGCACATCAACTTAATCAACAGGTACTTCCGTTCTTACAAGCTACTCATAATATTCATGAGAATATGATGCTGCCTAAAGTAGATGTATTTGTTTCTCTTAGGAATGATGGACCAAGAATGGATGAGAGGGACAAGCTATGGAGCATGTACGTGGAGGGAGATGTCAGCAGGAGTGCAAACAATGGAGACGATGCTGCTGCCAATGGAGACTACTGCACTTTGAAGCCGCCATAATGAAGTTTGAAGACATGGACGAATTATACAAGATGACACTTAATAACATTCGTCCAAAGCTTTTCCTAGGTGCTGCGCCACCTCGTTTATGGGCCAGGGCCATGTATTTTCGAGATACATTTTAATAGGCTGTTTTTAGAGGCCGTATCTAAGGAGGAAAGCCTTCCTAGGGTAGGATTCGGCCGCCACCCCATGGCTGGACGAAATCCCACACCTTTCCTCCTTATATACCCTCCTTAGGTCGTCGTTTAGACTCGGATTTTGGTTAGTTTAAAGTTAGCCAATTGCTGCAACTTCGTGTACTCGATTTGTGTCCAACGACCAGATCAAGACCACTTCTCAGAATCCCACCTTTGTTAATAAAGCTCATCTTTCATCTGCAATATCGTGATTGCATCTTTGGTTCTTACATGTTTCTCGATCGCAGGTAGAACTAGACCTTTTTGGTCAGGCGGATCGTGCTACTGCAGGGTTGGTAACTCACGGAGATTGGTTTAGCGATTGGATAGGCGCTGCGTACGTGTGCGTGGAAGTCGGATCGCCAAGGTCGAACTCCACCAGAATCGACATATCTCATCTCATCGAAAGATCAGACTACCTTAGCCATATCATGACCCCTGCAATGACATTCGGTCATCTTCACTAGAGCGCAACCCGCAAGCACGAAAATAACATTCATGATAATAACAAGTAAGAAGCAGACTTACCCGCGGGTGCGCTTGCAGCTCAGCGACACGGGCATGTCTGCGGACCCGGCGGAACAGCCATGGGGGCTCAAGGGAATCATGCTGGCAGCGATGGAGGGCTCCTGAACCGACGGCTGGCGCTGGGGCGACTCCTCGCGTCGCGGCGCCAGGACGAAGGCATTGACGTCGACCTCCATGTCCACGGGGCCGCCCTCTTCACCGACCACGCATGCGGGTGGCGCCCGGGGGCTCGCCTCCGAGCTCAAGACCATGGCATTTTCCACGACAGGACGCGGAGAAGGAGCCTCTCTCCCCGCCTCCTCTTTGATGTAGCCCCACATGTGAAGATGAGCAAGAGGAGGTCCAAGATGATGGAGAAGATGGTCAAGGAGAGGAAGAAGGAGGCGCAGACAGGCTGGCCGGCCTCCAGCCTGGCCTAGGCCGGCCCGCAGGCCGGCCACCCACCAGAGCCAGCCGGCCTCCCAGCCGGCCCAAGCCGGCCCCCAGGCCAGCCACTCACCAGTGCCCGCCGGCCTCCCAGCCGGCCTAGGCCGGCCCCCAGGCCGGTCCCCCACCTGCGCCCGCCGGCCTCCCAGCCGGCCTAGGCCGGCCCACAGGCCGGTCTCCCGCATCCTGCACTCGTTTTGTACTACGCCTATAAATAGCACTCCCCTGCTCCCCCGTTGCTAGGGTTCCTCTTTGAGGAAGGATCTTGTTGTTGCTACTATTTCACTGCGGTGTCTCCAGTAGTGCAAACCAATCTTTCATTGTGGTGATTCTATTGGGTCGGTGGACCGGCCGGTAAGAGCAATCAGTGATGTAGGGGGTTGGCCCGATCTTCACGGATTTGAGGGGAAAAGAGGATGAACACGAAGAACACGGAGGTGGAAACGAAGAACACGAGGGGAAAAGGGCAAATTCGTGGGGGATAACTCGCGAAGCCTACAAGGGAGAATCACCCGGCAACAAACCCCCAACGGAGTAGCCTCCGGATCCCAAAACCCAATTCAACAACACGCTTAATGAAACCGATTTCTCTTACTAGCCGGTCCACTGATCCAATAGAATCATCGCAGTGAAAGATTGGTTTGCACTACTAGAGACACCTCAGTGAAAGAGTAGCTACAACAAGAGATTCATCATCCTCCTCGAAGGAACCCATCACGGGAAGGAGCAACGCTCAACTCTCTAGTTCATTCATCTCTGCCTAAAATGGAAAGGGGGTAGTGCTATTTATAGTCTAGTGCAAAACGGGGGGGGGGGGGGTCCGGCCTAGGGGCCGGCCTAGGCTGGCCTGGAGGCCGGCTGCGCCTGGTGGAGGTCCGGCCTGGGTGCCGGCAGCGTCGGGAGGTGGCCCGGCCTATGGGCCGGCCTAGGCCGGCTGCGTCGGGAGGTGGCCCGGCCTGGGTGCCGGCCTAGGCCGGCCTGGAGGCCGACTGCATCTGGAGGTGGCCCAGCCTGGGGGCCGGCCTGGGCCGGCTGGGAGGCCGGCTGGCCTGTCTCCACCTCTTTCTTCCTCTTCTTGTCCATGACGCTTCCTCCTCCTCATCCACGTGTACGGCTTGGATGAAATCAACTCTTGGGCTTCCTCGGCACCTCCCATCGGCTTCGTATCCATCGTGTCAAACCTAGCAATGCAAATGGGCGGATGCTCAAGTAGCATACCATTCCAAAGGGTAGGAAATGAGATCTCGAAGAGTAAGGAGTTCACCTTTGACGCCCATGGTGACTTGGCATGTGTCGGATGGCTTGTCATGGTGATGGACGTGGTGATGAGGACATCCCACATGTTGATACAACCACTGCACCTACAGCCACACACATACAAGGACCTATGACTCGAGCTCGTGCCAAACAACTTAATTATCAGGTACTTTCGTTTCTAGGAACTATTCCTCACATACATGAGAATATGATGCTGCCTAAATCAGATATGTATTTGTTACTCAGGAATATTGGATCTAGCATGGATGAGAAGGACAAGCATTGGAGCATGGCTATGCATGGAGGTGGCTGCAAGCATGTGAGGAATAAAGATGAGGCTACTTCTGAACTTTGAAGCCACCATGATGATGCAAGGAGGACATGGACGAATTATTCAAGATCATACATCATATTTGCGTCCATAGTCATATTTGGTGCTGCGACACCTTATTTTATGGGCCAGGCCCATGTAATTTCGGAATAAATATTTTAGGGGTTTTTAGGAGTCCGTATATGTGAAGGAGGGCCCATCTAGGGTTATTTTCGGCCACCCCCCATGGGTTGGACGAAAATCCCTTCTCCTCTTCCATATATACCTCTCCTTAGCCGCCATTAGGACTCGGATTTTGTTTAGTTTAAGACTTAGCCATTGCTATTCTTCGCCATAGACAACAGTGTCGGTTCAGACCTTTTGTACTACGCACTTGCAGAATCCCATCTATAAAGCTTTCATCTTTAATCCGCAATATCTTGATTGCATCTATAATTCTTGCTAGTTCTTCGATTGCTTGCAGGAATTGATCTTCGGATCAGGTTGATCTAGCCCCGGCGAGATCAATAGCCTCGGAAGTTGGTGTAGCGATTGCTAAGGCGCAACGTCACGCACGTTTGTAGTCGGATCGTCAACGTCAACCTCCACCCAAATCGAGAGAAATCCATCTCATCGAAAGATCGGACCCCTTTACCTTATCAAGTGGTATCAGATTTCAGGTTTCTCGGTGAGATCTTTCAGTTTTACTAGTGTAGGTTGCATCTGTTTTTCCTACAGTCCACGAAAAAGCCAAAAATATTAGCGTTCGATTTTTTCCTAGAAACAATTTGAGCCTTTGCATCTGTTCTTTTCAGTTTTTGCATTGTTGAATTCGTGTCTGCATCGTCGTGTCGAGTGCTGGTCGTAGCGTCTAGATCTTTAGAGTTTCGAGTTCTGTTCATAATCGTCTCGCCGCCGCCGCCGCCGCACCGCCACCACCAAAACCCTAGCCGCCCCACCATCTGTTCCGCATCGCCACAAAAACCCGAACCACAAAAACCAATCCATCCGATCATACCATCACCTTCCATCCGAGTAGAAGTAGGTTTTATTGTTTTTCCTGAGCACGCTTTCCAGAGCAGTTTCGAAAATTTCAAAAAAAATTCTCGAGCCTACCCGGGTTTTCCTTTGTGCTGATCGTTTTGAGACACCTTCCATCATAGTGAGTTTTTCCATATATCTGGCTGTTTTTCAGGCGCGCTGCTATCTGTTGTTTCGGTGTTACGGCTTGACTCGTTGGTGCTATAGGCTCGCGTCTCTAGTCCGTTCTAGCCTAGGACCAGCACAGTACCGTCGTTGAGCATTTATTCCGCTCATTGCATTGCTGTTTTGAATTGTTGCTACAGATATTACAGCCACCTACAGCTCCACATATTCCTACACCGTGCGTTGACACCACCTGGTAATCGCTATTCTCAATCTTCTTGACATTTGGTCTCCTCGGTTGCTAGTCACCACCTGCTGCAGGGTAAGAACGGGTAAGAATATTGGTTTGCTTGATTGATTGCACGTTGATTCCACCACTTTCCAGTCACCTATACACACATATTTCTGTGCTTTTTGCGTACTAACCATGGCAGGTTCTGGCACGGATGTCGACCCAGATAAGATGACCAACGCGGAGCTCCACGGCCACTTCACGCACCTCGTCAGCGACCATATGCAAGACGTGGATAAACGTTTTGCTGAAACCATGGAGAAGATCGAGGGCCTCGAAACGTCCTTCACCGACAAGCTCGACGCAAAATTTCGGGAGTTGCTACGCCGTATTCCACCCCCTGCGTATGTCGGTCGCGCCCAGCGAGTACCTCTCCCCCATCCGCACACATCTGCTGCGGGCGCTGCGGGTACCACGGCTACTGATGCGCGATATGAGGAGTATGAAGGGGAGGATGACTCTGACGGCGAAAACGAGGATGAGGGTGAGGTCCACCAACCGCCACCTGGACGTCCACGCGTCCTTCTACGCAATGCGCGTCCGCTGGTACGTGACGATGACCATGTTGCAAAACTGAAGTTGAATGTTCCGCCTTTTGATGGTCGTTATAATCCCGATGCGTACCTTTCTTGGGAGTTAGAATTAGAACAACGTTTTGCATGCTTAAATTATCCTGAGGAGAGACGTGTTAGTGCTGCTACTTGTGAGTTCACTAGTTTTGCTTCCGTATGGTGGTCTGAATATTGTCGTTTGCATCATGCTAACCCACCTACTACTTGGACTGATTTGAAACGTGCTATGCGGACTCGTTTTGTTCCTCCATACTATCAACGCGATTTGCTAAAGAAATTAACTAGACTAGAACAAGGTAAAAATTCTGTAGAAGAATATTATCAGGAATTACAAACTGGCATGATTCGTTGTGGTATAGAAGAGGATACTGAAGCTTTACTTGCTAGATTCTTTGGTGGGTTAAATAAAGAGATTCAAACAATTCTGGAATATAAGGAATATACAACTATCACTCGTTTGTTTCATCTTGCTTGCAAAGCTGAATGTGAAGTGCAGGATCGGAGAGCGGCGACACGAACTACTTTTCCTGCAGGGCGTTCTACTTCATGGACACCACGGACGCCGTCTACATCGCCACGGACTGCTGCTCCGACTGCTGCCACGCTCACCCCCACACGGTCTACCTCGTCTATATTCCCACCATCTGCAGCCAAGCGTACACCCGCGGGACAAGCCCCAAGTTCTTCGTCATCAATGGCTTCTACGGGCAAAACCAGCGACATTAAGTGCCGCAAATGCAGTGGGCTTGGTCACTTCGCACGTGATTGCACCAACACTCGTGTGATGATTGCCCTTGACGATGGTGGATATGATTCCGCCAGTGATTATGATGAAGATACATTGGCTCTCATCGCACATGATGAGCAATTCGCGGAAGCAAACACGGCGCAAGATTCACAATACATGGCTGCGGAACACGCGGAGCAGTACCCAAGCTTAATTGCGCACCGAGTTTTGAGTGCACAAGTGACAAAAGCTGAACCTAGTCAGCGCAATAATCTGTTCCATACAAAGGGCGTTGTCAAAGATCGTTGTGTTCGCATTATTATTGATGGAGGGAGCTGCAACAATTTGGCGAGTATGGAGATGGTTGAGAAGCTTTCTCTCACGACACGACCTCATCCTCGACCATATTACATTCAATGGTTTAACAACAGCGGCAAAGTTAAGGTAACACGTACCGTTCGTGTGCATTTTACTATTGCTGCCTATTCTGATTATGTTGAATGTGATGTGGTTCCTATGCAAGCATGTGCGCTTTTACTTGGTAGACCATGGCAATATGATACGAATTCTGTCCATCATGGTAGCACAAATCAATATTCTCTTGTTCATAATGATAAGCCAATTGTGTTACTTCCTATGTCTCCTGAAAATATTTTAAAAGATGATCTTGCTAGAGCTAGTAGAGCACATAATGAGGAGTCAAAGCTGAGTGAAAATCAGATTGTTGCTAACGAATTGATGCCATCTAAAAGTACTCCCAAATCTGCACCGAAACATGCTAATGAAATTCGTTTAAAAAGTACTTGCTTGCTTGCTAGCAAATCTGATATTTCTGAAATTGATGTGAGTACTACTGCATGTTATGCTATCATTTGCAAAGAGGTGCTATTTTCTTTTGAGGACATGCCTCCTTCCTTGCCACCTGCGGTTGCTAACCTTTTGCAAGAGTTCGTGGACGTTTTTCCACAAGATGTACCTCCAGGATTGCCACCTATTCGCGGAATCGAGCATCAAATTGACTTAATTCCTGGAGCATCCCTACCCAATCGTGCGCCATATCGTACCAATCCAGAGGAGACCAAAGAGATTCAGCGACAAATCCAAGCACTACTCGACAAAGGTCATATGCATGAGTCTCTTAGCCCATGTGCTGTACCTATTATTTTGGTTCCTAAGAAAGATGGTTCATCGCGCATGTGTACTGATTGTAGAGCTATCAATAATATTACTATTCGATATCGTCATCCTATACCACGTTTAGATGATATGCTTGATGAATTGAGTGGCTCTACCATGTTCTCTAAAGTTGATTTGCGTAGTGGTTATCACCAAATTCGTATGAAATTAGGGGATGAATGGAAAACAGCGTTTAAAACTAAGTTCGGTTTATATGAGTGGTTAGTGATGCCTTTTGGTCTAACTAATGCTCCCAGCACATTCATGCGATTAATGAACGAAGTTTTGCGTAGTTTTATTGGCCGTTTTGTGGTTGTTTACTTTGATGATATTCTCATATATAGCACATCTTTAGAGGAACATTTGGATCATTTGCGTGCTGTTTTTACTGCTTTGCGCAATGCACGTTTGTTTGGCAATATTGAGAAGTGCACCTTTTGCACGGATCGAGTTGTTTTTCTTGGCTTTGTTGTTACAGCACAGGGTATTGAAGTTGATCCAGCCAAGATTGAGGCTATTTCGAGTTGGCCGCAACCTAAAACGGTCACACAAGTGCGAAGTTTTCTTGGACTCGCAGGATTTTATAGGCGCTTTGTGAAAGATTTTGGATCCATTGCAGCGCCACTGAATGAGCTTACAAAGAAAGATGTTCATTTGTTTGGGGAGATGCACAGCAAGAGGCTTTCATGTTACTAAAAGACAGGTTAACTAATGCTCCTTTATTGCAACTTCCTAATTTCAATAAGACTTTTGAACTTGAATGTGATGCTAGTGGTATTGGTTTGGGCGGTGTGTTATTACAAGAGGGTAAACCTGTTGCATATTTTAGTGAAAAACTAAGTGGGCCAAGTCTGAATTATTCTACTTATGATAAAGAATTATATGCGCTGGTTCGGACATTAGAAACTTGGCAACATTATTTATGGCCCAAAGAATTTGTTATACATTCTGATCATGAATCTTTGAAGCACATACGTAGTCAAGCTAAGTTGAATAAGCGTCATGCAAAGTGGGTTGAATTTATTGAATCTTTTCCTTATGTTATCAAACACAAAAAGGGTAAAGATAATATTATTGCTGATGCTTTGTCACGCCGTTATACCATGCTCTCTCAGCTTGATTTCAAAATTTTTGGATTGGAAACAATTAAGCAACAATATGTGCATGATGCTGCATTTAAAGATGTGTTGCAAAATTGTAAAGACGGCAAAAGTTGGAACAAATTCGTCCTCAATGATGGATTTGTGTTCCGTGCTAACAAACTATGTATTCCGGATAGCTCCGTTCGTCTTTTGTTGTTGCAGGAGGCGCATGGCGGAGGTTTGATGGGTCACTTTGGAGTAAAGAAGACGGAGGACGTGCTTGCTGCACACTTCTTTTGGCCACGCATGCGTAGGGACGTTGAGAGATTTGTTGGCCGTTGCACTACTTGTCAAAAAGCTAAGTCACGTCTTAATCCACATGGTTTATATATGCCTCTTCCTGTTCCTAGTGTGCCTTGGGAGGATATTTCTATGGACTTTGTTTTGGGTTTGCCTCGCACACAGAAGGGGAGGGATAGTATTTTTGTTGTTGTGGATAGATTTTCGAAAATGGCACATTTTATTCCATGTCACAAAACTGATGATGCTACGCATGTTGCTGATTTGTTCTTTCGTGAAATTGTTCGTTTGCATGGTGTGCCAAATACTATAGTTTCAGATCGTGACACAAAGTTTCTTAGCCATTTTTGGAGATGCTTGTGGGCAAAGTTGGGGACTAAGTTGCTGTTTAGTACTACATGTCACCCCCAAACTGATGGACAAACTGAAGTTGTGAATAGAACATTGTCGACTATGTTGCGGGCTGTTTTAAAGAAGAACTTAAAATTATGGGAAGAATGTTTACCTCATATTGAATTTGCTTATAATCGTTCGCTGCATTCTACCACAAAGATGTGCCCTTTTGAGATTGTTTATGGCTTTGTTCCTCGTGCGCCCATTGATTTATTGCCTTTACCATCTTCGGTGCAAGATAATTTAGATGCTTCACAACGTGCTGAATTAATTGTGAAGTTGCATGCTACTACGAAAGCCAATATAGAACACATGAATGCTAAATTTAAAGTTGCCGGTGATAAGGGGAAAAAACATGTTGTTTTTGATGTTGGAGATCTTGTTTGGTTACATTTGCGCAAAGATCGTTTTCCTGATTTGCGCAAGTCAAAATTGATGCCACGGGCTGCTGGTCCTTTTAAGGTATTAGAACGAATTAATGATAATGCATATAAACTTGAGCTTCCTGCAGAATTTGGTACGGTAAGTCCGTCATTTAACATTGCAGATTTGAAGCCATACTTAGGAGAGGATGATGACATTGCGTCGGGGACGACTTCAATTCAAGAAGGGGAGGATGATGAGGACATCCCACATGTTGATACAACCACTGCACCTACAGCCACACACATACAAGGACCTATGACTCGAGCTCGTGCCAAACAACTTAATTATCAGGTACTTTCGTTTCTAGGAACTATTCCTCACATACATGAGAATATGATGCTGCCTAAATCAGATATGTATTTGTTACTCAGGAATATTGGATCTAGCATGGATGAGAAGGACAAGCATTGGAGCATGGCTATGCATGGAGGTGGCTGCAAGCATGTGAGGAATAAAGATGAGGCTACTTCTGAACTTTGAAGCCACCATGATGATGCAAGGAGGACATGGACGAATTATTCAAGATCATACATCATATTTGCGTCCATAGTCATATTTGGTGCTGCGACACCTTATTTTATGGGCCAGGCCCATGTAATTTCGGAATAAATATTTTAGGGGTTTTTAGGAGTCCGTATATGTGAAGGAGGGCCCATCTAGGGTTATTTTCGGCCACCCCCCATGGGTTGGACGAAAATCCCTTCTCCTCTTCCATATATACCTCTCCTTAGCCGCCATTAGGACTTGGATTTTGTTTAGTTTAAGACTTAGCCATTGCTATTCTTCGCCATAGACAACAGTGTCGGTTCAGACCTTTTGTACTACGCACTTGCAGAATCCCATCTATAAAGCTTTCATCTTTAATCCGCAATATCTTGATTGCATCTATAATTCTTGCTAGTTCTTCGATTGCTTGCAGGAATTGATCTTCGGATCAGGTTGATCTAGCCCCGGCGAGATCAATAGCCTCGGAAGTTGGTGTAGCGATTGCTAAGGCGCAACGTCACGCACGTTTGTAGTCGGATCGTCAACGTCAACCTCCACCCAAATCGAGAGAAATCCATCTCATCGAAAGATCGGACCCCTTTACCTTATCAAGTGGTATCAGATTTCAGGTTTCTCGGTGAGATCTTTCAGTTTTACTAGTGTAGGTTGCATCTGTTTTTCCTACAGTCCACGAAAAAGCCAAAAATATTAGCGTTCGATTTTTTCCTAGAAACAATTTGAGCCTTTGCATCTGTTCTTTTCAGTTTTTGCATTGTTGAATTCGTGTCTGCATCGTCGTGTCAAGTGCTGGTCGTAGCGTCTAGATCTTTAGAGTTTCGAGTTCTGTTCATAATCGTCTCGCCGCCGCCGCCGCACCACCACCACCAAAACCCTAGCCGCCCCACCATCTGTTCCGCATCGCCACAAAAACCCGAACCACAAAAACCAATCCATCCGATCATACCATCACCTTCCATCCGAGTAGAAGTAGGTTTTATTGTTTTTCCTGAGCACGCTTTCCAGAGCAGTTTCGAAAATTTCAAAAAAAATTTCTCGAGCCTACCCGGGTTTTCCTTTGTGCTGATCGTTTTGAGACACCTTCCATCATAGTGAGTTTTTCCATATATCTGGCTGTTTTTCAGGCGCGCTGCTATCTGTTGTTTCGGTGTTACGGCTTGACTCGTTGGTGCTATAGGCTCGCGTCTCTAGTCCCGGCGAGATCAATAGCCTCGGAAGTTGGTGTAGCGATTGCTAAGGCGCAACGTCACGCACGTTTGTAGTCGGATCGTCAACGTCAACCTCCACCCAAATCGAGAGAAATCCATCTCATCGAAAGATCGGACCCCTTTACCTTATCACGTGGGTTGGGCTACATCATCTCCCCCTCCTTCGAAAAGCGTCGTCCTCGACGCTAGCACGTCCTCATCATGTGAAGGAGATGGATGGCTTGACGTTGAAGTGGAAGTCACCATGCCGCCATTGATAGCTATACGCACCAAAGACCAAGCAAAACATGTGCGTGCATGATAGAGGAGCACATCATTGATGACATGTCCCAATTTGTTCATAACACCATTAGCACAACACAAATATATGGAATGGAATACAAATGCAAGGTCAATGTGCAAGCAACTCATCCAAACATCCTCAAAATGTGGGAACACAAAATCTCCAAGAAAAGTTGAGAAGGCTATGATACCTATCTCATTGTGAACCATATGATTGTCATTGCATTGAAAGCATCGGAAAGAGAAGTTTGTGAACCACACAAGGTGAGAGAGACTCTTATCATCGCCATCATGGGTGCAAACAAAACAAGGAGAAGAGCAAGTTTTCATCGGTTTTGTTGCAACACCAAGAAGACAACATCCAAAGGCCTCATGACAAGACATGCTCAAAATATCATTATGGTGACCAACAAACATAAGGAAAGAGAAATTTCTCATCAAGTTTGCGGCGACACATAAATCATCTATATGAAAGATCATGGAAACATGTATGTCACAAGGGGAACCAAAATTACTCACATGTTTGCACGCGAACCAAAGGAAAGAGCAATTGTTCAATTTGTTCGATGCAACACATGGAAAAGGAAATAGAGGTGGAATGGAGCCACAACTCTCATGGAAAATGCTCTCAAGAGCTCTTTTTGTCAACTCATGCTCAATTGAGGTTGACATGATGAAGCGTGAGCCATTACACACGAAATTCCATAAAAAGAAATTGTGTGCATGGTAGATGAATGCATCATCCATTATGACGCATCTATCCATTTGCACATCACCAAACACACCAAAATCAAAAGGAATGTATGACATATGTGAGTGGTCAATATGCAAAAGGAAGGATAAATTCTCAACATGGCAAAAGGAAGAATCTCCAAATTTTGAGAAAGCTATGGGGGCATTCTCATAAGACATCATATCAACATTATTGCAAACCAAGCATTGGAAAGCGAAATTGTTCAACTTCTTGGATGCAACAATGGGAGAAAATTCGAAAGTTTCATAACAAGGCATGTATATGGAAAGATCATCACAAATAGGTAATTCCGCATGATCAACATTGGTCTGAAACAAGGTATCACATGGGAATATGAACGAAGCATATGTGACATC
This sequence comes from Puccinellia tenuiflora, assembly GCA_012064385.1. Taxonomy (NCBI): domain Eukaryota; kingdom Viridiplantae; phylum Streptophyta; class Magnoliopsida; order Poales; family Poaceae; genus Puccinellia; species Puccinellia tenuiflora. The sequence continues at coordinate 221,615 of QRDG01001480.1, read as the reverse complement.
AAAAGGATCATCCATAGCATGCAAACAATCACAAATCATCATGTCCACTAGTGGGATCATGGCATCATCAACACCCATATGCGTACCTGTGTAGTCCCGCTCATGTGATGTAGGTGTTGTGGTAGAGGTAGCGGCATCCATGTGGCCGACTTGTACATCTTGATGTGACCATGGGGTGGCATCATCTTCATCCTCCATGTACATCTTCTCCATAATAGGCACCATCATGTCGTGGCTTGGCATCTCAACATCCATGGAACCTAGCACAACATGAGTAAACACACTAGAGGTAGAGGGTAAGTTGTTAGAAATCGAAATGGGCTCACTTGACCTATCAACTACCTCTCCCAAGTCAAGTGGTGTATCACTCATTCCCTCAAAGTGGAAGCACTCAATCTCGCATATGGTGGAGGCACTCAACTCACTTGCACTCTCACTCAAGTGGGCTAGGTGGCTCTCATCCTCACATGGGATTGGTACCATCGCATCATGCAAACACATAGGGATATGCTCGGTAGTGTCAACTCCATTCGCCGCCTTGGTTGAATGGACACTCCCATGCTCAACCTCTTCACTTGGCTCGCCGTCACAAGTGGTAGCCTCTTCAATGCTCGCCTCCTTGATCAAAGGGAAAATCCCATGCTCGACCGTCTTCTCGCCATCTTCATGGTCACCATATTGTAGTGGTGTGGACAATAAGCTCGGTGAAGAGTCATGTGAGGGCTTGAAGAACTTGGATAAGCCGGCGATGAAGTCCTCACGGATGGTCTTGAGCTCGGCTTGCTCGATCTCGAAGTTGGCATTATCGGCGTCGAGCTTGGTCTTCAACTTGTCGAGGTCGGCTTTGAGTTTGAGAAGCATGTCCCGGTCCTTCTTGTAGTGTGATCTACTCTTGGACGCCCTTTTGGTTGTGGCACGCGGAAGAGACTCCTCATGATGTGTATTTGCCGCCAACTTGCATGTGGGAGTGGTTTCTTGATGGCGTGGCCTTGAGTGGCTTGAGTCCTCATAGTGACGTCGATGATGATCATGAGTAGACGTACGCCGATGAAGATTTTTGGTGTTCCTTGACGAAGACTCATGCGCATAGGCACTTTGCGTTGGCCGCCGTCTCGAGGGTGAGGTAGCTTGATGTCGAGGAGGAGGGCGAGTCTCCTTGTCCTCTAGGCGAAGATGCCTTGAGCTCCGTCTTCTTGAGCTTGTAGGCGCTTGATGGCGGTGGCGCTCTTGAGTTCGTGGCCTTGAGTATCGTCTAAGTGGGGGCTCATCGTCGGTGTCGTCGTCCACATGATGTGTAGCGCCTCGTTGGAGATCTTTGACGTGCCTTGAGGAGTCGTAGTCCATGTAGGGTTCCGCCACATCATTGGAGTTGTAGTCGTGGTAGTGGTCCACCATGTCGTTGATGCTTGATGGCTCGAAGTCGGTGTAGCTCTCCATGTCGTGGACGGTTGCGGCGTCATAGTCGTAGTAGTGGTGGTGCTCCGCCATGAGATCCTTGCTTGTGGAGGTGTCGTCGATGTCGTGGTCCACCATGTCATCCATGCTTGGGGCGCCGTAGTCGTTGTCGCTCATCATGTTCTCATCATCATGGCCTCCATAGGATGCTCCGCTCTCACTAGACATGGTCAATCACAAGACAAGTGTATATATATGTGGAGGTGAAAGAAACTAAGAAACCAACCTCACCTAGTAGATAGTATTGGAACTAGTGGACCATGCCAAGAGAAACCGATACACAATAATGCGGGTGACTTGAATTTCAAAGATTCAAACGCAACTCCAAAACACACACGGCTTATGAGTGGATAGGTATGAATTGTGGAAAGCAAATGGAACAACCGGAAACCAAGATATTGTAAAGGCAAGTAGAGAACCACGATGACCACAAAGCAAATATAAGTCGATCTCAAAGGATATGAGTGAAGAACATAGAAACACACGCTTTGAAGAGTGGGACTTGTGCAACAAAAAATGAGCTAGTGATGGACCTAGCGAAGACTAAAGCTCAAGTCGCATAAGTACAAGAGAAACCAACTCGATTGCAATTTATTGGTGGGCTACAAGATTTGCACAAAGATACCACACCTATGAAATTTTCATCTAGCTTGCGCGACCTAATAGAGATATGGCATTGAGGCTCTTTCTTTTCTTTGCTCTTTTTGATTCTTTTCTATTCTCTTTTGGCCTCTTACTCTCTTTTTCTATTTTGCCTCTCACTTTGCTTGCCATAAACAACTATATCAACTAGCGTATACAAGGTTTGCTCGGAACACTATGAGGTATCAAGTGTGCAAAGTCCAAGCAATCATAGATGAGCTAGTCTCAATAGGTAAGATAGGCACAAAAGTCTTGGCTAACAAGTGATGCAAGGTGGGAGAAGATTTGGGAATGTTATACCTTTTGCCGACGAACTTCAACCTTGGAGTGGAATGCCTCTTCCTTGATCACGAAATATGGTGGCACTAGATGATGGATCAAGTGCTATGGTGATGTAGAGCTTGTCGGTAGCTTCGATTAGAGACGAAAATCACCAAAAACGGAGTCCGAAGTGAAAAGTTATGTCCAAAACAAAATTTCTGCAAGGGGGTCGGCCTGGGGGTCGGCCTGGGCCGGGCTGGAGGCCGGGCGGACTACCTTCCCGTGACGCGAAAATGGGCGATTTGGGCGGAAAAATGGCCCGAAAAACACCAAATCGGAGGGGAAATCAAAGGAATTTGACCATGGGAACGCAAAGGGAGGTAGATCAACAAGTATAGCAATGGATCCACGGATCAGAACCTACCAAAACTCACAAGAATCTCAGATCGATCCAAAAGCAATTTGGGGCTATTTTTGGTGGAAATTTTCGAAATTAACAAAATCAAAGAAAAAAATTGTGGATTTGGGGGTGGAAACAAAGGCAAATCCGTGGCAACCCTTGCTCTGATACCATATGATGTAGGGGGTTGGCCCGATCTTCACGGATTTGAGGGGAAAAGAGGATGAACACGAAGAACACGGAAGTGGAAATGAACAACACGAGGGGAAAAGGGCAAATTCGTGGGGGATAACTCGCGAAGCCTACAAGGGAGAATCACCCGGCAACAAACCCCCAACGGAGTAGCCTCCGGATCCCAAAACCCAAGTCAACAACACGCTTAATGAAACCGATTTCTCTTACTAGCCGGTCCACCGATCCAATAAAATCACCGCCGTGAAAGATTGGTTTGCACTACTAGAGACACGTCAGTGAAAGAGTAGCTACAACAAGAGATTCATCATCCTCCTCGGAGGAACCCATCACGGGAAGGAGCAACACTCAACTCTCTAGTTCATTCATCTCTGCATAAAATGGAAAGGGGGTAGTGCTATCTATAGTCTAGTGCAAAACGGAGGGGAGGTCCGACCTGGAGGCCGGCCAAGGCCGGCCTGGAGGCCGGCAGCGTCGGGAGGTGGCCGGCCTGGAGGCCGGCTGCGTCGGGAGGTGGCCCGGCCTGGGTGCTGGCCTAGGCCGGCCTGGAGGCCGGCTGCGTCTGGAGGTGGCTAGGCCTGGGGGCCGGCCTGGGCCGGCTGGGAGGCCGGCTGGCCTGTCTCCACCTTTTTCTTCCTCTTCTTGTCCATGACGCTTCCTCCTCCTCATCCACGCGTATACCTTGGATGAAATCAACTCTTGGGCTTCCTCGGCACCTCCCATCGGCTTCGTATCCATCGTGTCAAACCTAGCAATGCAAGTGGGCGGATGCTCAAGTAGCATACCATTCCAAAGGGTAGGAAATGAGATCTTGAAGAGGAAGGAGTTCACCTTTGACGCCCATGGTGACTTGGCATGTGTCGGATGGCTTGTCATGGTGATGGACGTGGGTTGGGCTACATCAATCGGCTTCATTAAGAGTAAGATTGGTTTTGATTCTTCGATCCAAAGGCTTCTCTTGTGAGGTTTGTTGTTGGGTGGAGATCTCTACAGGTTTTGCTAGTTATCCTCTTTGTTTGCCCACGTTTTCCCCCGATTCCCACCTTGTGTTCGTCGTGTTCTTCGCGTGCATCCCCTTTTTCCCCTCAAATCCGTGAAGATCGGGCCAACCCCCTACATCATATGGTATCAAGAGCAAGGGTTTCCACGGATTTGTATCGTGTTTCCACCTTTTATTAGCCATTTTTCCACCAAATTTTTTCTTTCCCATACCAATTTCGAAAATTCACAAAAAAATAGCCCATATGGATTTCGTTCGATCTCTCAATTTAGTGAGCGATTTGTGGTTTTGATCCGCGGATCTAGTGCTTAAGACCTTTCCCCACCTTCCTTTGGTGTTTCCTTATGCCAATTTCGCCCAAAATTCGTCGGATTGAAGGTTTCCTGGAGCCAATTTCCGCTCCCAGCTCGAGCAAGTTCGTGCAGAATTGGGGCCATCCGTAGTACCGCTGGCCCAGCCGGTACTACCGCCAGCACGCGTCTTCACCGATATGCATTTCGTGTCGCTTCCTCGCTTCCTCGACGCAACCAAAGGTATAACTTGCGACATATCCCTTTCCTTTTCGCGAAACTTTTTCCTAGGAGCTAGTTCTTCAAAGTGTGAGTATTGCACTAGTGTGACACCAAGTGAGCATATCATAATCTTGCAAGCATCAACGTGTAGCGGACTCGGCCCGAGCAAAAGCATAAAGCAACAGAGAAATAGAAAAAAAAAAAGAGAAAATCCGAGCCGTGATCCTAGTCCTCCTTACCGCCTCAAAGCTCAAATACCCAATAGAGAAACATGTACACTTGTGCAAATCGGGTGCTCCCTCCTATACACTTTAGCTAGTTGTCCTTCGAGCGATGGTGTAGCACGAGCATAGTCTTCGTTAGTGATGTAGCCCAACCCACGTCCATCACAAGGACAAACCATCCGACACATGCCAAGTCACCATGGGCGTCAAAGGTGAACTCTTTCCTCTTCGAGATCTCATTTCCTACCCTTTGGAATGGTATGCTACTTGAGCATCCGCCCACTTGCATTGCTAGGTTTGACACGATGGATACGAAGCCGATGGGAGGTGCCGAGGAAGCCCAAGAGTTGATTTCATCCAAGGTATACGCGTGGATGAGGAGGAGGAAGCGTCATGGACAAGAAGAGGAAGAAAAAGGTGGAGACAGGCCAGCCGGCCTCCCAGCCGGCCCAGGCCGGCCCCCAGGCCTAGCCACCTCCAGACGCAGCCGGCCTCCAGGCCGGCCTAGGCCAGCACCCAGGCCGGGCCACCTCCCGACGCAGCCGGCCTCCAGGCCGGCCACCTCCCGACGCTGCCGGCCTCCAGGCCGGCCTTGGCCGGCCTCCAGGTCGGACCTCCCCTCCGTTTTGCACTAGACTATAGATAGCACTACCCCCTTTCCATTTTAGGCAGAGATGAATGAACTAGAGAGTTGAGTGTTGCTCCTTCCCGTGATGGGTTCCTCCGAGGAGGATGATGAATCTCTTGTTGTAGCTACTCTTTCACTGACGTGTCTCTAGTAGTGCAAACCAATCTTTCACGGCGGTGATTTTATTGGATCGGTGGACCGGCTAGTAAGAGAAATCGGTTTCATTAAGCGTGTTGTTGACTTGGGTTTTGGGATCCGGAGGCTGCTCCGTTGGGGGTTTGTTGCCGGGTGATTCTCCCTTGTAGGCTTCGCGAGTTATCCCCCACGAATTTGCCCTTTTCCCCTCGTGTTCTTCGTTTCCACCTCCGTGTTCTTCGTGTTCATGCTCTTTCCCCCTCAAATCCGTGAAGATCGGGCAACACCCTACATCATATGGTATCAGAGCAAGGGTTGCCACGGATTTGCCTTTGTTTCCACCCCCATATCCACAAAAATTTTCTTTGATTTTGCTAATTTCGAAAATTTCCACCAAAAATAGCCCCAAATTGCTTTTGGTTCGATCTGAGATTCTTGTGAGTTTTGGTAGGTTTTGATCCGTGGATCCATTGCTATACTTGTTGATCTACCTTCCTTTGCGTTCCCATGGCCAAATTCCGTTGATTTCCCCTCCGATTTGGTGTTTTTGGGCCGTTTTCCGCCCAAAATCGCCCATTTTCGCGTCCCGGAAAGGTAGTGTCGGCCGGCCTCCAGCCCGGCCTAGGCTGGCCTCTAGGCCGGACCCCCGGCAGAAGCCGCCGGCCTCCAGCCCGGCCTAGGCCGGCCCCCAGGCCGGTTCCCCTGCTGAAATTTTGTTTTGGCCATAACTTTTCACTCCGGACTCCGTTTTTGGTGATTTTCGTCTCTAATCGAAGCTACGGACAAGCTCTACATCACCACGGTGGTTGATCCATCATCTATTGCCACCATATTTCGTGATCAAGGAAGAGGCATTCCACTCCACGGGTGAAGATCGTCGACGGAAGGTATAACATCCCCAATTCTTCTCCCACCTTGCATCACTTGTTAGCCAAGCCATTTGTGCCTATCTTACCTATTGAGACTAGCTCATCTATGATTGCTTGGGCTTTGCACAGTTGATACCTCTTAGTGTTCCGAGCAAAACTTGTATGCGCTAGTTCATATAGTTGTTGTTGGCAAGCAAAGTGAGAGGCAAAATAGAAAAAGAGAGTAAGAGGCCAAAAGAGAATAGAAAAAGAATCAAAAGAGAGCAAATAAAAAGAAAGAGCCTCAATGCCATATCTCTTGTAGGTCGCGCTAGCTCGATGAAAAATTTGTAGGTGTGGTATCTTTGTGTAAATCTTGTAGCCCACCAATAATTTGCAATCGAGTTGGTTTCTCTTGCACTTGTGTAACTTGATCTTTAGTCTTCGCTAGGTCCATCACTAGCTCTTTTTGGTTGCACAAGTCCCACTTTTCAAAGCGTGTGTTTTTATGTGCTTCACTCCTATCCTTTGAGATCGACTTGTATTTGCTTTGTGGTCATCGTGGTTCTCTACTTGCCTTTACAATATCTTGGTTTCCGGTTGTTCCATTTGCTTTCCACAATTCATACCTATCCACTCATAAGTCGTGTGTGTTTTGGAGTTGCGTTTGGATCTTTGAAATTCAAGTCACCCGCATTCTTGTGTATCGGTTTCTCTTGGCATTGTCCACTAGTTCCAATACTATCTACTAGGTGAGGTTGGTTTCTTAGTTCCTTTCACCCCCACATATATATACACTTGTCTTGTGATTGACCATGTCTAGTGAGAGCGGAGCATCCTATGGAGGCCATGATGATGAGAATATGATGAGCGACAACGACTTCGGCGCGCCAAGCATGGATGACATCATGAGCGACAACGACTACGGCGCCCCAAGCATGGATGATATGGTGGACCTCGACATCGATGACACCTCCACGAGCATGGACTACATGGCGGAGAACCACCACTACTACGACTACGATGCCGCAACCGTCCACGACATGGAGAGCTACACCGACTTCGAGCCCACAAGCGTCAACGCCATGGTGGACCGCTACAACGACTACAACTCCAATGATGTGGCGGGACCCTACATGGACTACGACTCCTCAAGGCACGTCAAGGATCTGCCACGCGCTACACATCATGTGGACGACGACACCGACGATGAGTACCCACCTCGGCGATCCTCAAGACCAAGAACTCAAGAGCGCCACCGCCGTCAAGAACCTACAAGCTCAAGGAGACGGAGCTCAAGGCATCTTCGCCTAGAGGACAAGGAGACACGCCCTCCTCCTCGACGTTAAGCTACTTCGCCCTCAAGACGGCGGCCAACGCAAAGTGCCTATGCACATGAGTCTTCGTCAAGGAACACCAAGGATCTTCATCGGCGTACGTCTACTCATGATCATCATCGACGCCACTATGAGGACTCAAGCTACTCAAGGCCACGTCATCACGCATCTACATCAACTTCCAAGATGGCGGCAAGTACACATCATATGGAGTCTCCTCCGCGTGCCACAACCAAAAGGGCGTCCAAGCATAGATCAAGCTACACGAAGAAATGGGACGAACTCAAGGCCGACCTCGCCAAGTTGAAGAACGAGCGCGACACCGACAATGCCAACTTCGAGCAAGCCAAGCTCAAGGCCGACGCCGATTGCGACAAGCTCCTGGCCGACCTCAAGACCATCCGCGAGGAGTTCGTTGCCGGGTTATCCAAGTTCTTCAAGCCCTCACATGACTCTTCACCGAGCTTATCATCGACTCCACTACAAGATGGTGACCATGAAGATGGCGAGAAGACAGTCGAGCATGGGATTTTCCCTTCGACCAAGGAGGCGAGCATTGAAGAGGCTACCACTTGTGACGGCGAGCCAAGTGAAGAGGTTGAGCATGGGAGTGTCCCTTCAACCAAGTCGAATGGAGTTGAGCATACCGAGCCTATCCCTATGTGCTTGAATGATGAGATGGTACCAATCCCATGCGAGAATGAGAGCCACCTAGCCCACTTGAGTGAGAGTGCAAGTGAGTTGAGTGCCTCCACCATATGCGAGATTGAGTGCTTACATTTTGAGGGAATGAGGGATACACCACTTGAGTTGGGAGCGGTAGTTGATAGGTCAAGTGAGGACATTTCGATTTCTAACAACTTACCCTCTACCTCTAGTGTTTTCTCTCATGTTCTACTAGGTTTCATGGATGATGAGACGCCAAGCTTCGCCATGATGGTGCCTCTTATGGAGAAGACGTACATGGAGGATGAAGACGATGCCACCCCATGCTTACATGAAGATGTACAAGTCGGCTACATGGACGCCGCTACCTCTACCACAACACCTACTTCTCTTGAGCGGGACTACAAAGGTACGCATATGGGTGTTGATGATGCCATGATCCCACTAGTGGACATGATGACTTGTGATTGCTTGCATGATGTGGATGTTTCTTTCGATGTCACCTATGATTCTTTCATATTCCCATGTGATACCTTGTTCCAAACCAATGTTGATCATGTGGAATTTCCTATGTGCGATGATCTTGCCACATGCATGCCTTGCTATGAATCTTTCAAATTTTCTCCCATTGTTGCATGCAATATGTCGAACAATTTCTCTTTCCTATGTGTTGCTTGCAATGATGATAAAATGCTTGATAATGAGTTTGCCCCCATAGCATTCTCAATTTTTGGAGATGGTTCCTTTTGCTATGTTGAGAATTTTCCTTCCTTCATTTTGCATGTTGACCATCCGCATACTTCACACTTCCATTTTGAACGTGGTGTGTTTGGTGATGTGCAAATGAAGAGACGCATCATGATGGATGATGCATTCATGTACCATGCACACAATTTCTTTTTATGGAATTTCGTGTGTAATGGCTCATGCTTCGTAATGTCAACTTCAACTGAACATGAGTTGACAAAAAGAGCTCTTGAGAGCATTTACCATGAGAGTTGTGGCTCCGACCAACCTCTATTTCCTTTTCCATGTTTTGCATCGAACAAATTGAACAATTGCTCTTTCCTTTGGTTCGCGTGCAAACATGTGAGTGCTTTGGTTTTCCTTTGTGACATTCATGCTCCCTTGATCTTCCTTGTAGATGATTTATGTGTTGCCACAAACTTGATGAGCAATTTCTCTTTCCTTATGTTTGTTGGTCACCATAATGATATTTTTAGCATGTCTTGTCATGAGGCCTTGGGATGTTATCTTCTTGGTGTTGCAACAAAATTGATGAACACTTGCTCTTCTCTTTGCTTTGTTTGCACCCATGATGGCGATGATAAGAGACTCTCTCACCTTGTGTGGTTCACAAACATCTCTTTCCGACGCTTTCAATGCAATGAACATCATATGGTTCCAAATGAGATAGCTATCTTAGCCTTCTCAAATTTTCTTGGAGATTTTGTGTTCCCAAATTTTGAGGATGTTTGGACGAGTTGTTTGCACATTGACCTTGCATTTGTATTCCATTCCATATATTTGTGTTGTGCTAATGGTGTTATGAACAAATTTGGACATGTCATCAATGATGTGCTCCTCTATCATGCACACACATATTTTGCTTGGTCTTTGGTGTGTATAGGTATCAATAGCGGCATGGTGACTTCCACTTCAACGTCGAGACATCTATCTCCTTCACTTGATGAGGACGTGCTAGCGTCGTGGACGATGCTTTTCGAAGGAGGGGGAGATGATGTAGCCCAACCCACGTCCATCACAAGGACAAACCATCCGACACATGCCAAGTCACCATGGGCGTCAAAGGTGAACTCTTTCCTCTTCGAGATCTCATTTCCTACCCTTTGGAATGGTATGCTACTTGAGCATCCGCCCCTTTGCATTGCTAGGTTCGACACGATGGATACGAAGCCGATGGGAGGTGCCGAGGAAGCCCAAGAGTTGATTTCATCCAAGGCATACGCGTGGATGAGGAGGAGGAAGCGTCAAGGCAAAAGCACAAGGCAGGAGCCAGCCGGCCCCCAGGCCGGCCTAGGCCGGCTCCCAGGCCGGGCCCCCTCCAGACGACGCCGGCCTCCAGGCCGGCCTAGGCCGGCTCCCAGGCCGGGCCCCCTACAGACGACGCCGGCCTCCAGGCCGGCCTAGGCCGGCTCCCAGGCCGGCCCCCCTCCAGAAGCCGCCGGCCTCCAGGCCGGCCCAGGCCGGCCCCCAGGCCGGACCCCCACCGTTTTGTACTAGACTATAAATAGCTTTCCCCCTTTTCCATTTGAGGTAGAGAAGAATGAACTAGAGTTGAGCGTTGCTCCTTCCCGTGATGGGTTCCTCCGAGGAGGATGATGAATCTCTTGTTGTAGCTACTCTTTCACTTAGGTGTCTCTAGTAGTGCAAACCAATCTTTCACTGCGGTGATTCTATTGGATCGGTGGACCGGCCGGTAAGAGAAATCGGTTTCATTAAGCGTGTTGTTGACTTGGGTTTTGGGATCCGGAGGCTGCTCCGTTGGGGGTTTGTTGCCGGGTGATTCTCCCTTGTAGGCTTCGCGAGTTATCCCCCACGAATTTGCCCTTTTCCCCTCGTGTTCTTCGTTTCCACCTCCGTGTTCTTCGTGTTCATGCTCTTTCCCCCTCAAATCCGTGAAGATCGGGCAACACCCTACATCAGTTAGGTCCAAGTTGTTCATCCCCATAGTCGCACCATCCACGTTTGTCTCCACGTGTGAGTTTCCTTTGTTTCTTGGATTGTGTGTTTAGTCTCTTTTGCCTCTTGATCTTTGTGGTTATCCTCCACTTATTGCAATAGCCTTATCGTTTGCTTCGTTTCGATTTCTTGCCACTTTGCCATACCTAAGCTCCTCATAAGTGTGTGTGAGTCGCTTTTGGATTGCTAATCAACCAACTCTTACTCTTGTGATACCTTTGTCTCGGAAGGCGAGTCCACTTGTCCAATATTATCAACCAAAGGAAGAGCGGTTATTAGCCACCCCATATTCCACATATCACTTGTGTTGTCTTATAATGGCTAGGGAAGAACAAGACGCCGGCATGAGCAAGCAAGAGGAGGCTCTCAAGAGGTACATTGACGACAACTTACGCCGATATGAGGAGCGCCATCAAGCCGCGCAACGTGAAAACAATGAGCGTTTCGCTCAAATCCAAGATTCCATGAGCAAGCTCCTCGACCGAGATCATAGTCGCTCTTCAAGGTCAAGTTCGCGCAGTTCTCACCGCTCCACCGCAAGAAGCCACACACGGAGTGAGCATGATCAAGGACATCACCATCGTCAAGAACGCCATCGCCAAGAGATGCCTCATCAACAAGCAAACATGGATCCTCAACAACACCAAGACCGACATCGTCAAGAAGCGCCTCACCCTCAAGCGAACTTAGACCCCTAACACCATCAAGATCACCATCGTCAAGAGATACCAATCCCAAATGCTAACTTGGACGCCCCACACCGCAATGAGGACAATCGACATCATCGTCATGACCTACCTCCCCATCGAGCCCGCCGAGTGCCATTGGACAAAAATCATGTTGATCTTGAAAACGATGAGGATTATGTTCCATGCCACCAACCAAGGCATCGCCACCGAGACCGCCATCGCCACCATGATGATGATGATGAGGAGGAGCGCAAGCCACATTTCAACCCTCCCAAGCTCATCATTCCAAAGTTCCATGGCACCAACGACCCCGAGGACTACATCGCATGGGAATCCAAGGTCTCCAAACTATTTCATGTCTACAAGGTGCCACAAGACAAACGGGTTGACCTCGCCTCCTTAGAACTCGAAGGCTATGCGCAAATATGGTGGGAACAACTCCAAGCCTCTTTCGAAGACCCAATTGACACATGGAATGACATGAAGATGGAAATGCACAAGCGTTTTGTGCCACATCACTATGCGCGCGATTTGTACAAGAAATTGCAAGAGCTCAAACAAGGCCTCAAGACGGTTGATGAGTACTACAAGGAGATGGAGTCAACTCTCTCTCCCGCGCACACATTGTTGAATCCGAGGAACAATCAATGGCACGCTTCTTGAACGGGCTCACGTACCCCATAAAGAAGATAGTGGAATTCCAACCTTATGAGAACCTTGTCGAGCTAGTGCATCAAGCCATGAAGGCCGAGCGCCAAGTCACGGAAGAGCTCAAGTACGTCAAGGCCAAGTCCTTCTTGGCCGCAAATGCTTCATCATCAACACAACCCATGGTTCAAGTCCACGCTCAAGGCAATGTCAAAGGTGCTACACCTCAATCTCCAACAACTATCAAGAAGACGGCGCCCTCACCCCAAGCCACCAAGTCATATATCACTTGCTACAAGTGTGGAGGGCAAGGACACAAGTCGTTTGAGTGTACCAACAAGAAGGTGATGATAGTCAATGACAATGGAGACTACGAGTCTATGAGCGAAGACGAGTACCACGCATTGAACAAGGTTGACACGATGCAAAGCTTGGATGAAGACGGTGCCTACATCTATTGTGATGGTGATCCTAACCCCACACTAGTTGTCACTCGAGTTTTGACTACAAACACCCAAGGTGATGATGCTCAACGATGCAACTTGTTTCAAACAAAGGCCGGCATCAACGGTAAATCAATCAAGGTAATCATCGATGGTGGGAGTTGTCACAACTTGGCAAGCAAGGAGCTATGCGAGAAACTCAACTTGATGTACACGAAGCACCCCAATCCTTACCATGTGCAATGGCTTAGTGACTCCGGCACCGTGAAGATTCAACACACGGTTCAAGTATCCTTCAAGATTGGCTCTTACGAGGACACGGTGGATTGTGATGTGGTTCCAATGTCGGTTTGCCACTTACTTCTTGGCCGCCCTTGGCAATTTGGGAAGGCCGTTACTCATGATGGGCGCACCAACTACTATAGCTTCAAATGGAACAATAAGATACTGGTGCTCCGCCCAATGACTCCAAGCCAAATTATTGCCGACAATGCCAAGACACTTGTGAGAGCGCAAGAAAAACAATCCTCTAGTGAGTTGAGTGGTGAGAGAGCGAACCACATTCACGTGAGTCAGAGCCAAAAGCCAAATATGAGTGAGAGAGGAAAAAGAGTGAGTCCCGGCGTAGTCTTGTTAGCCAACAAAAGTGAGATGAGTGCTGAGCGAGCGTACCTCCACGAGAGTGAGAGCCACCTTGTCCATTTGAGTGCAAGTGAGTTGAGTGACTCCACCATATGCGACATGGAGTGCTTCCACTTTGAGAACATGAGTGATACACCATATACGTTGAGAGAGGTAGTTGATAGGGCAAGCAAGGCCATTTCAATTTCTAACGACATAACCTCTCCTTCAAGTGTATTTTCTTATGATGTATGCCTCACCTTGAGAAGATGTACATGGAGGTCGAAGATGAAGCCACCCCATGTTTACATCGAGATGACCAAGTCGACCGCATGAACGCCGCTCCGACCACTACAACGCCTACTTCGCATGAGAGGACATACAAAGGTATGAACATCTGTGTTGATGATGCCATGATCCCACTAGTGGACATGATGATCTCTGAGCGCTTGCACATTGTGGATGCTCCTATGGACACCACATATGCTACTTTCTCTTTCACTTGTGATACCTTGCCTAAGAACAATGTTGATCATTTGGATTCCCCTATTTGTGATGATTGTTCAATGAGCATGCCTTGCTATGCATGTTTCCGTTTCCCTCCAACTGTTGCATGCAATATGCCGAACAATTTACATTTCACATGTATTGCTCGCAACAATGATAAAATGCTTGATAATGAGTTTGCCCCAATAGCATCCTCACTTTTTGGAGTTTGTCCCTTCAACAATGTAGAGAATTACTGATAAGGGGTGGCCCGATCTTCTCAGTAAGCTGCGGTGGTGATGATGATGATGGATAGATAACTTGTATGTCGCCGATGAACTCTCCTCGCTTGATCCCTGATGCCAATGCAGCAGCTCTCAACCCTTTGGATATTCACAACGTCACACACTTGCGCACGTAGCCGTCGACCACGAAACGGTATAATTGCAATTCACTAATTCCCAATGGAACAGCGGATCACACTTAACTTGCAGCATATGATCTCCAGATCGAAACGAATTGGAGACAAGGATTCAAGATGAATGCTTACAGCAGTCTCATGAACTAGGGTTTATCTTAAACGTGGTCTAAACTCATCTATGGCGGCTGGACTAGTATATAAAGGGGGAGGGCGTACTGTAGCTACAGTACCGACCCGGTGCAACCGACTTGGTGCAACCCTAAACCGGTTCGACTCAAACGATACAAACTGACCCAAAGTGTTGGGTTCAGCCTTAAGGCACGCAGGCCTGATTTGGCGCCTGCCCATGTGTGGCGTGGTGGCCTCCCTGGCCCTTGGACGCTGCCTCCCTCTCCTCCCTCGCGTCCTCTTCATCTTGTGTACTCCACGCCTTGATCCTCTTGCTCCAAGTGCTGCAGCTCCTCGCTCCCTCGTGCTACGCCTTCTTCTTCAACGAACCTGAGTATGCACACAAACAAAGACTTAGGCAGTAAACAATTCTCATTAATGAAATATTCAGATTCTATTAGGAGTGAGTTCACCTGTTGTTCTAATAGCTTTGCACGAGCTCTTGTAATAGGTCCAATTCTGATTTCATCATTGAACTTCTTTGCAGCAGCTTGGTGATCATCATCATGAGGTGAAGATGTGTCAAGTGTATGGATGTCCTCATCATCTCCCCCCCCCCCCCTTAAAAAGCATCGACCTCGACGCGCCAAGGTCATCTCCATCATATGGTGACAAATCAGCAACGTTGAAGCTATTGCTAATGCCACCAAACTCAGCAATAGGAATATCAATCGAGTAGGCATTATCATTGATCTTAGCTAACACCTTGTAAGGACCAGCACCACGCGGCTTCAACTTGGAACTCCTGAGCTGTGGAAACCTATCCTTGCGCAGATGCACCCAAACCATATCTCCCGGCTGAAACAAAACTTGCTTTCTTGATTTGTTTCTTGCAGCAGCAATGTTCTTGCCTTTCTTCTCAATAGCCTCTCGTGTCTTCTCATGAATCTTCTTCACATAATCTGCTCTTTTTGATGCCTCCATGTTAACTCTCTCATGCAATGGAAGAGGCAGCAAATCTAGTGGTGTGATTGGTTTGAAGCCATACACCACCTCAAAAGGACAAAGCTGAGTAGTAGTGTGCACCGCTCTGTTATAAGCAAACTCAACATGTGGCAAACACTCCTCCCACTCACGCAGATTTTTCTTGATCATAGCTCGCAGCAATTGTGACAATGTTCTATTCACCACCTGAGTTTGACCATCTGTTTGAGGATGACATGTTGTGCTGAACAACAACTTCGTTCCTAGCTTCCCCCACAATGTCTTCCAGAAGTAGCTCATGAACTTCACATCACGATCAGAAACAATCGTCCTAGGTACTCCATGTATGCGTACGATGTCCCTGAAAAATAGATTAGCAATATGCGACGCATCGTCGCTCTTGTGGCATGCAACAAAATGTGCCATCTTAGAAAAACGATCCACTACCACAAATATACTATCATGACCTCGTTTAGTACGTGGCAAACCTAATACAAAATCCATGCTAATGTCTTCCCATGGTGTAGTAGGTGTAGGTAGTGGTGTATACAAACCGTGAGGCTTCAGTTTTGACTTGGACTTGTTGCATGTAATGCAGCGCCTAACAAACCTGTCCACGTCGCGCCTCATCTTGGGCCAATAAAAGTGATCAGCTAGCATGAGCAACGTCTTCTCACGCCCAAAGTGACCCATCAATCCTCCAGCATGTGATTCCTGCAACAATAGCAAACGCACCGACGATTCTGGAACACATAGTTTGTTAGCTCGAAACAAAAATCAATCATGTATGTGGTACTTGTCCCATGCGTTGCGAAGCAAACACAAACGATATGGTTCAGCAAAATCATGATCAGTTGCATACAAATCACACAAGCTCTCTAAACCAGGAATTTTAACATCAAGTTGTGTCAATAACATGTTCTTCCTAGATAGAGCATCAGCAACAACATTATCTTTCCCTTTCTTATGCTTAATAATGTAGGGAAATGACTCAATGAACTCAACCCACTTAGCTAGGCGTCTATGCAGATTTGATTGAGCTTTCAAATACTTCAATGCTTCATGATCAGAATGTATGATAAATTCTTTTGGCCACAAATAATGTTGCCAAACCTCAAGAACTCTAACAAGCGCATACAATTCTTTATCATAAACAGGATAATTTAATCTAGCACCAGAAAGTTTCTCGCTGAAATAAGCAATAGGTCAACCTTCCTGCATCAAAACACCACCAATTCCTATACCACTAGCATCACATTCAACTTCAAATTGCTTGGAAAAATCTGGTAGTGCAAGTAATGGTGCAGAAGTAAGCAAACGTTTCAGCTCATCAAAAGCAAGATCTTGTGCTGCACCCCACACAAAAGGCACACCCTTCTTAGTTAAATCATTCAATTGTGCAGCAATAGTACTAAAGTCTTTCACAAAACGTCGATAGAAACCAGCAAGACCGAGAAAACTGCGTAATTGACTCACATTCATGGGAATAGGCCAGTTTTGAATTGCTTCAATTTTACATGAATCTACTTCTACCCCATGCTTAGATACAACGTATCCTAGAAATATCACTTTATCTTTTGCAAATGTGCACTTCTCAAGATTAGCATACAATTTATTATCACGCAGCACTTGCAAAACTTGACTAAGATGATCACAATGTTCAGATTCAGTGCGGCTGTAAATAAGTATATCATCAAAGTATACAACCACAAAACGACCAATGAACTCTCGCAAAACATGATTCATTAAGCGCATGAATGTACTAGGTGCATTAGTAAGACCAAAAGGCATCACTAGCCACTCATATAAACCAAATTTTGTTTTGAAAGCAGTTTTCCATTCATCCCCTTCTTTCATCCTAATTTGATGGTATCCACTACGCAAATCAATTTTAGAGAAAACAGCAGCACCACTCAATTCATCTAGCATATCCTCTAAGCGTGGAATAGGATGACGATATCGAATAGTGATGTTGTTTATAGCTCTACAATCTACACACATACGCCATGTACCATCTTTCTTAGGCACTAAAATAACAGGAACAGCACAAGGACTAAGAGAGACACGAATATACCCTTTGTCTAGTAGTGCTTGCACTTGTTTCTGTATTTCTTTTGTTTCTTCGGGGTTGGTCCTGTATGGTGCTCGGTTGGGAAGTGTGGCGCCAGGAATGAGATCAATTTGATGCTCAATGCCACGCAATGGTGGCAACCCTGCTGGTACCTCCTCCGGAAACACATCACCATAATCCTGCAAAACATTAGACACACCAAGAGAAACAGGTTGCATATCATTAGAAACTAAAACCTCACCTTTGTACATAAGCACAAGAGGCATGGCTGTAGGATCCTCACTAAATTCTCTCATGTCTTCTTTGGTGGCTAATATAAGCAAACTAGGCACTCTCTCACTTTTCGTTATAGTATCACTCACAGCTATTACATTGTTCTCTCGTACAGGTGGCTGTTCTACATTCACTTCTACTTTCTGACGAGACTCATTCACGATTTGATGCGGTGACATGGGCTGCAAATTAATTTTCTTGCCCTTGAACTCCAAGTGATAGGTATTGGCACGGCCATTGTGCTGCACATGGCGATCAAAGAGCCATGGCCGACCCAATAATAGATGACAAACAGTCATAGGAACCACATCAAACTCAATGGAATCCTTGTATGGTCCTATTTCAAAATTTACCCTCACCATGTGGCTGACTTTCATCTCACCATTGTCACTTAACCACTGAATGTAATGTGGATTTGGGTGCGGTATATATTGCAGTTTCTGTTTTGCACATAATTCCTTGCTTGCAAGATTGTGGCAGCTACCTCCATCAATAATGACCTTGCAAGCCTTGTTGGGACCAACTAGTGCTTTTGTTTGGAACAAGTTACAGCGCTGAGATTCAGAGTGTGGCTGCACACTCAAAGCACGCTGTGAGACAACAATTGTAGGCGCAGGAGAGGCAAAGGCATCCATGCCTCCCTCACTAGTATAGCCATCTTCATCGGAAGCATAAGGATCAGCGTCATCTCCTGTTTCATATTCATTATCAGCATTCATAATCATTGTCTTTCTATTTGGACATTCCCTCTTGAAGTGTCCTTTGCCTCCACAAGTATGACAAACCATGTCTCTATTACGGGCTGTAGACACATTAGAACCAGTACTAGCAGCAGGGGTAGGTGGTTTCTTTGCAGGAGAAGCATTGGAGGCTTGATTGGAGAAGGAAGAAGCTGGGCGGTTAGATGGACCCTCCATAGGCGCGACAGATGGTGATGGCGCTCTGCTAGAAAACCTCCCAGAACTTGAATATCTCGCCTTGAGTTGAGCCTCTTCAGCTAGCTGTGATTCATCCTCCCTTGCTTGATGCAATAGCTGATTCATATTGTTGTATTGGCAATGCCTTACAATGCCCTTGATGTTATATTTCAGCCCATGAAGAAATCGCTGCATAGTCATCTCAACGGATTCTCTAACTCGTGCACGCTGCAGCAACATCTCCATCTCCATGTAATATGCATCAACGGTCATAGTCCCTTGCTTCAATTGTTGCAACTTGTCATAAACTGTACGGAGATAATTAGTGGGCACAAAGCGAGCACGCATAACCTCCTTCATCTCACGCGATGAAAGAACAGGAAGTTCATTGTCATCTCGACGGTTACTCACAATGCTTTCCCACCAACGCAATGCATAACCATCAAATTCAGAGGAAGCAAGTTTAACCTTCCTATCTTCAGTGTAGTCATGCAAACGCCACAATTTTTCAATCTTGAGCTCCCAAGTAAGATACTCTTCCACATCAGGGGTGCCCTCAAATTTTGGGATTGTGAATTTGGGCTTGCCCAAGCTATCCTCCTCCTGAAGTGGTACACGCCGAGCACCAAGATGTGGTGGTGGCCGAACCCCCAGTCCACGGCCACGACCATTATTGCCCAGCATATGCTCATTGTCTCCATGGACACTATCATCATCTCCATGGCCGTCACGGTGGCGTTGTTCAACAGCTACACGCAGGCCATTAACTGAAGTTGTCAATTGCTGAATACTTGTCTGAAGATCAGTGACTTGTGTTTGCATATCATTGACTGTATTTTCAGTTGCATCCACTTTAATTTGTATGGCCTGAATATCACCATCAATGGTAGCAGTAGATCTATCTATAATCCCTGTCAAATGATCACGAAGAGCTTCATATTCCCTCCATGTTACAGTAGCATCATCAGCCTTTTTCTGCATCACATGAACACCACTAGAAGACATGATTAGTAGGTTAGTGCACTAAATCAAAAATCTGTTTGGTGGAACTCTCACAACTCACTCAAAAACTGACAAGAAAAGGAAATCTTACCGTTCCAAAGTGAATAGCAAAAGCTTACCCATTCGAATAGATGACTAATGCACGGATGTGATGAAGTGAATACCAGGGTATGAGAACGGTCACACGGCAAAGCAGGGTGATTTATGGTGGAGCTGTAGGTATGGAATCCTAACAACACCAACGTACAAAACCTATTTGCTGTTTGTGTGATACAGAATTCACCTACAGAAACTCACACACTTATGGAGACAAATGTGGCCAGCAACTATATGGAAGAATTTGTTGCAAAGCACTCGAAAGACACTAGCCAAGCTCAATGAAACAGGCACAAGATTGCTCAAAGGACTAGTGCAAACAACAAAGTAAAACAGCTCCAACTTGTAGTAACTAGCAACAAAAAATTCAGGCCTGTTTTCCCTCTCTTGTTTTTTTTCCTCTCGTGTGACTCTTTTGTATTTTATACTCTTTCACGTACTGCTACAGTAACTTTAAAATTTTTCAGGAAAACACAAAGCCGTGCAAAAGCCTATTGAGCAGCCTGTGAGCAATTAAGAAGCTAGACTTATAGGTAAGGTACCTAAAGATATGTGTAGATAGGCTGGAGCTATGTCTCACAAAGATCTGATATGAAACCCTAATGAAAATTGCAAAAGAAAACTGAAAATAACACTAAAGGACTCACTAGGAGATCGCGGCAGAAAAACTGCGCGATTTTGTGTCGCGGCAGGTAAAACCCGCCGATTTTGTGCCACGACAGGCAGGTGAAACCGAGACCGAGTAGAGGTAGGATCGCGAGGCAGATTGTTGCGCAAATTGGTGCCGGACACGGCAGGATTTCGAGCGCAACTCGGAGTAGGAGATCGCGGAAGGGAAAAGTGACAAAATTTGTGCCGCGGCAGGACTACTACTTCAACTCGGATTGCAACCTTGAGATCAACTCGGTACTGATTTTTTGAGATCTTTTGATATGGACTCGAACCAGAAACTAGAGAAAATAAGAACCCTAAACCTAGCAACTCGACACAAAAGAAAAACAGGGACGCAATGATCAACACAAACAGCAACTAGGAGAAGCAAATTGGGTTGATCTATGGCTATAGCAGGAACTAAACCTAAATTTTTTTTTTGTTGGCTTTTTCTGGATAGGAATAAAAACACAAACTAATCTATGGGGTGGATATGTGGATGCTCACCGAGTAAACCGTGGAATCTGATACCAAGATGATAAGGGGTGGCCCGATCTTCTCAGTAAGCTGCGGTGGTGATGATGATGATGGATAGATAACTTGTATGTCGCCGATGAACTCTCCTCGCTTGATCCCTGATGCCAATGCAGCAGCTCTCAACCCTTTGGATATTCACAACGTCACACACTTGCACACGTAGCCGTCGACCACGAAACGGTATAATTGCAATTCACTAATTCCCAATGGAACAGCGGATCACACTTAACTTGCAGCATATGATCTCCAGATCGAAACGAATTGGAGACAAGGATTCAAGATGAATGCTTACAGCAGTCTCATGAACTAGGGTTTATCTTAAACGTGGTCTAAACTCATCTATGGCGGCTGGACTAGTATATAAAGGGGGAGGGCGTACTGTAGCTACAGTACCGACCCGGTGCAACCGACTTGGTGCAACCCTAAACCGGTTCGACTCAAACGATACAAACTGACCCAAAGTGTTGGGTTCAGCCTTAAGGCACGCAGGCCTGATTTAGCGCCTGCCCATGTGTGGCGTGGTGGCCTCCCTGGCCCTTGGACGCTGCCTCCCTCTCCTCCCTCGCGTCCTCTTCATCTTGTGTACTCCACGCCTTGATCCTCTTGCTCCAAGTGCTGCAGCTCCTCGCTCCCTCGTGCTACGCCTTCTTCTTCAACGAACCTGAGTATGCACACAAACAAAGACTTAGGCAGTAAACAATTCTCATTAATGAAATATTCAGATTCTATTAGGAGTGAGTTCACCTGTTGTTCTAATAGCTTTGCACGAGCTCTTGTAATAGGTCCAATTCTGATTTCATCATTGAACTTCTTTGCAGCAGCTTGGTGATCATCATCATGAGGTGAAGATGTGTCAAGTGTATGGATGTCCTCATCAATTACTCTTCCTTCTTTGTACATGATGACCATCCGCATACTTCTCACTTTCATTTTGAATCTTGTGTGTTTGGTCATGTGCAAACGAAGAGACACATCTTGATGGATGATGTGTACATATCCCATGCACATATTTCCCTTTTATGGTATTTCATGTGTAATGGTACTCGCTTGCTAATGTCAACCTCCATTCAACATGAGTTGACCAAAAGAGCTTTGGCAAGTTGATAAGGTAAAGGGGGTCCGATCTTTCGATGAGATGGATTTCTCTCGATTTGGGTGGAGGTCGACGTTGACGATCCGACTACAAACGTGCGTGACGTTGCGCCTTAGCAATCGCTACACCAACTTCCGAGGCTATTAATCTCGCCGGTGCTAGATCAACCTGATCCGAAGATCAATTCCTGCAAGCAATCGAAGAACTAGCAAGAATTATAGATGCAATCAAGATATTGCGGATTAAAGATGAAAGCTTTATAGATGGGATTCTGCAAGTGCGTAGTACAAAAGGTCTGAACCGACACTATTGTCTATGGCGAAGAATAGCAATGGCTAAGTCTTAAACTAAACAAAATCCGAGTCCTAATGGCGGCTAAGGAGAGGTATATATGGAAGAGGAGAAGGGATTTTCGTCCAACCCATGGGGGGTGGCCGAAAATAACCCTAGATGGGCCCTCCTTCACATATACGGACTCCTAAAATACCCTACAATATTTATTCCGAAATTACATGGGCCTGGCCCATAAAATAAGGTGTCGCAGCACCAACTATGACTATGGACGCAAATATGATGTATGATCTTGAATAATTCGTCCATGTCCTCCTTGCATCATCATGGTGGCTTCAAAGTTCAGAAGTAGCCTCATCTTTATTCCTCACATGCTTGCAGCCACCTCCATGCATAGCCATGCTCCAATGCTTGTCCTTCTCATCCATGCTAGATCCAATATTCCTGAGTAACAAATACATATCTGATTTAGGCAGCATCATATTCTCATGTATGTGAGGAATAGTTCCTAGAAACGAAAGTACCTGATAATTAAGTTGTTTGGCACGAGCTCGAGTCATAGGTCCTTGTATGTGTGTGGCTGTAGGTGCAGTGGTTGTATCAACATGTGGGATGTCCTCATCATCCTCCCCTTCTTGAATTCAAGTCGTCCTCGACGCAATGTCATCATCCTCTCCTAAGTATGGCTTCAAATCTGCAATGTTAAATGACGGACTTACCGTACCAAATTCTGCAGGAAGCTCAAGTTTATATGCATTATCATTAATTCGTTCTAATACCTTAAAAGGACCGGCAGCCCGTGGCATCAATTTTGACTTGCGCAAATCAGGAAAACGATCTTTGCGCAAATGTAACCAAACAAGATCTCCAACATCAAAAACAACATGTTTTTTTCCCTTATCACCGGCAACTTTAAATTTAGCATTCATGTGTTCTATATTGGCTTTCGTAGTAGCATGCAACTTCACAATTAATTCAGCACGTTGTGAAGCATCTAAATTATCTTGAACCGAAGATGGTAAAGGCAATAAATCAATGGGCGCACGAGGAACAAAGCCATAAACAATCTCAAAAGGGCACATCTTTGTGGTAGAATGCAGCGAACGATTATAAGCAAATTCAATATGAGGTAAACATTCTTCCCATAATTTTAAGTTCTTCTTTAAAACAGCCCGCAACATAGTCGACAATGTTCTATTCACAACTTCAGTTTGTCCATCAGTTTGGGGGTGACATGTAGTACTAAACAGCAACTTAGTCCCCAACTTTGCCCACAAGCATCTCCAAAAATGGCTAAGAAACTTTGTGTCACGATCTGAAACTATAGTATTTGGCACACCATGCAAACGAACAATTTCACGAAAGAACAAATCAGCAACATGCATAGCATCATCAGTTTTGTGACATGGAATAAAATGTGCCATTTTCGAAAATCTATCCACAACAACAAAAATACTATCCCTCCCCTTTTGTGTGCGAGGCAAACCCAAAACAAAGTCCATAGAAATATCCTCCCAAGGCACACTAGGAACAGGAAGAGGCATATAAAAACCATATGGATTAAGACGTGACTTAGCTTTTTGACAAGTAGTGCAACGGCCAACAAATCTCTCAACGTCCCTACGGATGCGTGGCCAAAAGAAGTGTGCAGCAAGCACGTCCTCCGTCTTCTTTACTCCAAAGTGACCCATCAAACCGCCGCCATGCGCCTCCTGCAACAACAAAAGACGAACGGAGCTATCCGGAATACATAGTTTGTTAGCACGGAACACAAATCCATCATTGAGGAAGAATTTGTTCCAACTTTTGCCGTCTTTACAATTTTGCAACACATCTTTAAATGCAGCATCATGCACATATTGTTGCCTAATTGTTTCCAATCCAAAAAAAATTGAAATCAAGCTGAGAGAGCATGGTATAACGGCGTGACAAAGCATCAGCAATAACATTATCTTTACCCTTTTTGTGTTTGATAACATAAGGAAAAGATTCAATAAATTCAACCCACTTAGCATGACGACGGTTCAGTTTTGCTTGACTACGAATATGCTTCAAAGATTCATGATCAGAATTTATAACAAATTCTTTAGGCCATAAATAATGTTGCCAAGTTTCTAAAGTCCGAACGAGAGCATATAATTCCTTATCATAAGTAGAATAGTTCAGACTAGGCCCACTCAATTTTTCACTAAAATATGCAACAGGTTTTCCATCTTGTAATAACACACCTCCCAACCCAATTCCACTAGCATCACATTCAAGCTCAAAAGTCTTATAAAAATCAGGAAGTTGGAGCAAAGGAGCATGTGTTAACTTATCTTTCAATAGCATGAAAGCCTCCTGTTGTTCATCGCCCCAAACAAAGGGCACATCCTTCTTTGTTAGCTCATTCAGCGGCGCTGCAATAGACCCAAAGTCTTTGACAAAACGCCGGTAGAACCCAGCGAGGCCAAGGAAACTCCTCACTTGGGTGACCGTTAGTGGAGTCCGCCAACTCGAAATCGCCTCAACCTTTGCGGGATCCACTTCAATGCCCTGCGCGGTAACAACAAAGCCAAGAAACACAACTCGATCGGTGCAAAAGGTGCACTTCTCAAGGTTACCAAATAAACGTGCAACACGCAAAGCATGATCTCATGATCCTCTAAAGATTTGCTGTAAATCAATATATCATCAAAGTAGACCACCACAAAACGTCCAATGAAAGCACGCAAAACTTCATGCATTAATCTCATGAAAGTACTAGGAGCATTAGTTAAACCAAAAGGCATCACTAACCACTCATAGAGACCAAATTTTGTTTTCAATGCTGTTTTCCATTCATCTCCTAATTTCATACGAATTTGGTGGTAACCACTACACAAATAAACTTTAGAGAACATGGTAGAGCCACTCAATTCATCAAGCATATCATCCAAACATGGTATAGGGTGTCTATAACGAATTGTGATATTATTAATAGCCCTACAATCAGTACACATGCGAGAAGAACCATCTTTCTTTGGTACCAAAAGAATAGGAACATCACATGGACTAAGAGACTCACGAACATAACCTTTGTCGAGTAGTTCTTGAATTTATCATTCAATCTCTTTCATCTCCTCAGGGTTGGTACGGTAGTCTACACGGTTTGGAAGCGAAGCACCCGGTATGAGATTAATTTGGTGCTCTATTCCTCGAATGGGTGGCAGCCCCGGTGGCATCTCCTTGGGAAAAACGTCCGCATACTCCTGCAAAATGTTAGCAACAGCGGGTGGCAAAGAGGAAGGCATATCCTCAAAAGAAAACAGGACCTCTTTGCATATGATTGCGTAACAAACAGAAGTATTCACATCTAAGTCAAAAATATCAGATTTGGTAGCAAGTAAAGTTCGATGCTTCAAACGAATTTCATTAGGTAATTTGGAACCAGATTTAGGAGTATTCTTTGGTGGCATCACTTCATTAGCAACAATCTGGTTTTCACTTTTTTGTTTCTCCTGATTTTTTGCTTTACTAGCTCTAGCAAGATCATCTTTCAAAATATGTTCATGAGTCATAGGTTTGAGACCAATTTTCTTTCCATCATGCACAAGAGTATAATGATTAGTTCTACCATTATGCACAGATTCTTTATCATATTGCCATGGTCTACCAAGTAACAACGAACAAGCTTCCATGGGCACAACATCACAATCAACAAAATCAGAATATATCCCAATAGAAAAATGCACACGTGTAGTTCGTGTTACCTTTAGTCTACCTGTGCTGTCGAACCATTGAATATGGTATGGGTGGGGGTGCTGCTGTGTAGGGAGAGAAAGCTTCTCCACCATCTCAATGCTTGCTAAATTATTGCAGCTTCCACCATCAATGATGATTCGAATAGCACGGTCCTTCACAACACCGCATGTGTGAAACAAGTTGTGGCGCTGATTCTGTTCTTGACTAAGCTGCACACTTAAAGCGCCATGTGCAACCAAGCTCCTATAGTTATCAGCATCCTCAGTGCCCATGACCTCTATGTCCTGCTCAGAATCTTCATTATCTTCTTGTTGTGCAGAAATAAGCGCGAGAGTCTCTTCATCATAATCACTTGCAGAATAATACTCTCCATCTTCACGCACGATCATCACACGGTGTGTCTTGCACTCTCTCTCGATGTGACCATATCCCCAACAACGGCGGCATTGCACATCCCTTGTTCTTCCCGTGGACACCGAACTCCGAGCTGGCCCATTAGATGTTGATGGAGGACTCGGTGCTGGTGTGCGTGATGGTGGCATGCTAGACTTGTTGGTCGAAGGAGGAGGTGCAGAACCACGGGAGCTGGCATCCGGTTGGCGTGGCGTCCATGAAGACGTACGACCTGCAGAAAAATTAGGCCTTGTCCGCGGTTGACGATCCTGCACTTCACGTTCAGCTTTGCAAGTAAGATGAAATAAACGGGTGATAGTATTGTACTCCTTATATTCAAGAATTGTTTGAATCTCCCTATTCAACCCACCCAAAAAGCGTGCAAACATAGCTTCATTATCCTCAATAACACCACAACGAATCAAACCAGTTTGCAATTCTTGATAATACTCTTCTACAGATTTTTTACCTTGTTGTAGACGGGTGAGTTTTTGTAACATTTCACGCTGATAATAAGGAGGTACAAAACGAGTACGCATAGCACGTTTTAAATTATCCCAAGTATTAGGAATATTATCATGATTCAATCTACAATATTCAGACCACCAAACGGAAGCAAAACCAGTGAATTCACAAGTGGCAGCACAAACACGTCTATCCTCGGGATACTGTAAACATGCAAAACATTGTTCCACTTCTAGTTCCCATGTAAGATAAGCATCCGGATTATATCTACCCTCAAAAGGTGGAATAACTAATTTCAGTTTAGCAACATGTTCATCTTCGCGTACCTGCGCTTGCTGCCGGTGTGCAAGGTTGCGTGGATGTACATGTGACGACCCGGTGGATAGTCGGTGTCAGCCGCGTATCCGTCTCCATGCTCACCAGGATTGGCGACATGAGCAGCAGCCGACGCAACCGAACCTTGTGGATCCTCCTGAAGTACACGACCTGCCCGTGGAACGGTGTTGCCTTGCAGCACGGGAGGCGGTATGCGTGGTGGCTGTAACTGTCCCAACAAGCGATCAATCTTGCTGGACAGGCCACCAACCGAGCGACCTCCACTCTTCGACTCGATCTTTCGCTTCTGCTTTTCTCTTGTTTTTATTTATTAGCTTTTTAGGGAAAGAAGAGGGTCTGAAATACAACTATGTCTACGAGTGCCGCGAATGAACCTTCGGTTCTTCCCAAGAACAAGGAGACACGAACTAAATAACTCGTACAGGCTACGGGAATAGTGAACGGGAAGAAGGAACTAGTGAGGCTTTCGTTGGTCAAACAATATGCCCTCCTCACTTGAGGAGAGTGAAGGTCATGACTTATTGAAGCAGACATCATCGAACTTCGCGTTGAAAGCAACTTCCAAGCCATCGATCTTGTCCATAGCACCACGGATCCGGTCCTCAGTGTCCAAAGCATGGTCCATAACCATCTTCTCAAAGTGCTCCTGCATCTCCTTGTTGGTCATCTCGGCCTTCTCATCCCCTGACATGATTAGTAGAAAACAAGAAACAAATACAAGTATATGTTCCTATCAACTACTAGGATGTGGTGGAAAACACGCAATCCGTCAAGCAAAATATAAGGCTCTTACAAGTGTCTTACCAAGCAGGAGAGCGTCACGGCGACCACAAAGATTAGTACTCCGATGATTGGACAAAGCGATTACTAGGCGAGGTACAATGCATGTAGTAGAAAGTATGTGGAGCTGTAGGAAGGCTTCAATATAGTGGATTAGCAATAATCAAATCAGGAATGCAAGTTGAAGCAACGCTCAAAGATGGTACTGTGCTGGTCCTAGGCTAGACCGTACTAGAGACGCGAGCCGATATCACCAACAAAGTCAAGGCGTGGCAACAACAAGCACAAATGGATAGCTCGTAACAGCAAGATATAAGTGAAGATCAAAGAAAAGTAACGGATACGTGAGTAAGATACCCACAACAATATGCACGAAAGCGAGATGGTATGCTCTGTGAAGCGTGCGACGCGCTGAAAACGCGAAAAGTCGCAAAAATATCACTATGATGGCAACTATCTCAAAAGAATCCCCGTACTGAAAAACGAGGGTAGGCTCAAATTTTTTTTTCCCGAAAGTGCTCTGAAAAGCGTGCGAAATTTGTTTTTTGATTTTTTTTTGCGGATGGGTGGGGCTACGCGAGCAAGGATTACCCGAGATGAACTCTACCTAGTTAGCGTATACTTGGCGGATAAGGAAACAAACTGAAAACGAATCTCCAAAACCCTAACCCTACTTGGTATGGCGGCACAACAACGGATGTGGCGGCGAGAGGGTATAGCGGCGAGGCGGTGGTGTGATGGAGTAGTTGTGGAGGGAGTTTGGCGGCGGAGAGTAGTGGTGGATGTTGGTAGTGGCGGCGGAAGTACTGGTGGATGGAAGGCGGTGATCTGCAAGCGTGGAAGATGGTGCGGCGGCAGCGATGACTAGATGTGATTCGAACTCGAAAACTCTAAGGGACTAGACACTAAGACCAGCAACTCGACACAATGATGCAGACGAAGATTCAACGATGCAATACACTGAAAAGATTATGCAACAGGCCCGGACTGGTTTTAGGACGGGATGATCTAACCCTAATATTTTTTGGCTTTTTCGTGGACTGTAGGTATGAATAAAACAGATGCAATCTACACTAGTAAAACTGTAAATCCAACGGATCAACCTGAAATCTGATACCACTTGATGGGGCAAAGATAGTCCGATCTTTCGATGAGATGTGATAAGTCGATTTTGGTGGAGTTCGACCTTGGCGATCCGACTTCTACGCACACGTACGCAGCGCCAATGCAATCGCTAAACCAATCTCTGGGAGTTACCAATCCTGCGAAAGCACGATCGGCCTGATCTAAAAGATCTAGTTCTTCCTGCAATCGAGAAACAAGTAAGAACCAATAATGCAATCAAGAATTGCGGATGGAAGATGAACTTTATTGATGAAGGTGGGATCTTGCAAGTGCGTAGTACATGAGGTCTAGCCGACACTCGTGCCTATGGCGAAGACTAGCAAAAGCTGAGTTCTTTTTAACTAAACAAAATCCAAGTCTAAACGATGACCTAAGGGGGGTATATAAGGAGGAGAGAAAGGGATTTCGGCCAACCAAGGGATGGTGGCCGAATCCAACCCTAAGTGGACTTTACTTCCTCCATACGGACTCTAAAAATGCACTAAAAAGTCTGACTCGAAATTACATGGGCCCTGGCCCATAAATAAAGGTGGCGCATCACCGTATGGGATTATGGACGAAAATATGAAGTATAGGCATGAATATTTCATCCAAGTCTTCAATCATCATATTTCTCCATTGGTGGTATAATCATCTCCATCATGAGCACTCCTGCTGCCATCTCCTTGCACGTACATGCTCCATAGCTTGTCCCTCGCATCCATGCTTGGTCCATCATTCCTAAGAGAGACAAACACATCTAATTTAGGCAGCATCATATTCTCATGTATATTAGGAGTAGCTTGTAAAAACAAAAGTACCTGTTGATTAAGTTGTCGTGCACGAGCTCTAGTGATAGGTCCTTGTAATGGAGATGGTGTAGTAGCTGCGGTTGCATCTACAGTAGGGATGTCCTCATCAGCCTCCCAGCCGGCCTAGGCCGGTCCCCCACCTGCGCCCGCCGGCCTCCCAGCTGGCCTAGGCCGGCCCACAGGCCGGTCTCCCGCATCTGCACTCGTTTTGTACTACGCCTATAAATAGCACTCCCCTCTTTCCTTTCTAGGGTTAGACTGAAATTGAGACTTGTGAGCTATGCTCCTCCTCCCTCGTTGCTAGGGTTCCTCTTTGAGGATGGATCTTGTTGTTGATACTCTTTCACTGCGGTGTCTCTTGTAGTGCAAACCAATCTTTCACTGCGGTGATTCTATTGGATCGATGGACCGGCTGGTAAGAGCAATCGGTTTCATTAAGAGTAAGATTGGCTTTGATTCTTCGATCCAAAGGCTTCTCTTGTGAGGGTTGTTGTTGGGTGGAAATCTCTGCAGGTTTTGCTAGTTATCCTCTTTGTTTGCCCACGTTTTCCCCCGATTCCCACCTCGTGTTCGTCGTGTTCTTCGCGTTCATCCCCTTTTTCCCCTCAAATCTGTGAAGATCGGGCCAACCCACTACATCACTCTTCTTCGTCGTCGTCTTCCTCGTCGCTAACATCCCCGCCGGCATCATCGTCACCCTCGGATCCCTCGCCGTCGCTGTCGCCATCATCGTCCTCTTTGGAGCGGGAGGACTCCTCTTCGGAACTCTCCGTGCTCTACTCTTCGGACTCAGAGGTCTCTTCGTCCTCACCGGAGCTGGAGGGAGCCTTGGCTTTATGGGTCTTGGCTTTGTAGGCCTGGGGCTCGGAGTCGGTCCGGCCCTCGATCCCAAGGGCGTTACACGCCGGCATTGCTGCCAGGACCTCTTTCTTCTGCGGATCCTCGCATAAGGACCGGACTCTTCTGGCAGCTGGTACTTAACGGGGGGAGGGAAGATCGTCTTCATGACCGCAAGAAGGGCGAAGTCGTCCGGTGACCGTTAGCGGAGTAGGCCAACTCGAAATCGCTTCAATCTTTGCGGGATCCAGTTCAATGCCCTGCCTAGTAACAACATAGCCAAGAAACACAACTCGATCGGTGCAAAAGGTGCACTTCTCAAGGTTACCAAATAAACGTGCAGCAGACAAAGCATCAAAAACAACACGCAAATGAGTCACATGATCCTCTAAAGATTGCTGTAAATCAATATCTCATCAAAGTTGACCACCACAAAATGTCCAATGAAAGCACGAAAACTTCATGCATTAATGTCATGAATGTACTAGGAGAATTAGTTAACCAAAATAGCATCACTAACCACTCATAGAGGCCAAATTTTGTTTTGAATGCTGTTTTCCATTCATCTCCCAATTTCATACGAATTTGGTGGTAACCACTACGTAAATCAACTTTAGAGAACATGGTAGAGCCACTCAATTCATCAAGCATATCATCCAAACATGGTATAGGGTGACTATATCGAATTGTAATATTATTAATAGCCCTACAATCAGTACACATGCGAGAAGAACCATCTTTCTTTGGTACCAAAAGAATAGGAACAACACATGGACTAAGAGACTCACGAACATAACCTTTGTCGAGTAGTTCTTGAATTTGTCGTTCAATCTCTTTCGTCTCCTCGGGGTTGGTACGGTAGGCTGCACGGTTAGGAAACGAAGCGCCCGGTATGAGATCAATTTGGTGCTCTATTCCTCGAATGGGTGGCAGCCCCGGTGGCATCTCCTTGGGAAAAACGTCAGCATACTCCTGCAAAATGTTAGCAACAACGGGTGGCAAAGAGGAAGGCATATCCTCAAAAGAAAACAGGACCTCTTTGCATATGATTGCATAACAAACAGAAGTATTCACATCCAAGTCAGAAATATCAGATTTGGTACCAAGTAAAGTTGGATGCTTCAAACGAATTTCATTAGATAATTTGGAACCAGATTTAGTATTATTCTTATGTGGCATCACTTCATTAGCAACAATCTGGTTTTCACTCTTTTGTTTCTCCTGATTTTTTGCTCTACTAGCTCTAGCAAGATCATCTTTCAAAATATGTTCAGGAGTCATAGGTTTGAGACCAATTTTCTTCCATCATGCACAAGAGTATAATGATTAGTTCTACCAATATGCACAGATTCTTTATCATATTGCCGGGGTCTACCAAGTAACAACGAACAAGCTTGCATGGGTACAACATCACAATCGACAAAATCAGAATATGTCCCAATAGAAAAATGCACACGTGTAGTTCGTGTTACCTTTAGTCTACCTATGCTGTCGAACCATTGAATGTGGTATGGGTGGGGTTGCTGCTGTGTAGGCAGAGAAAGCTTCGCCACCATCTCAATGCTTGCTAAATTATTACAGCTTCCACCATCGATGATGATTCGAACAGCACGGTCCTTCACAACTCCGCGCGTGTGAAACAAGTTGTGGCGCTGATTTTGTTCTTGGCTTAGTTGCACACTCAAAGCGCGATGTGCAACCAAGCTCCTATAATTATCAACATCCTCAGCGCCCATGACCTCTATGTCCTGCTCAGAATTTTCATTATCCTCGTGTTGTGCAGAAATAAGCGCGAGAGTCTCTTCATCATAATCACTTGCAGAATCATACTCTCCATCTTCACGCACGATCATCACATGCTGTGTCTTGCACTCTCTCTTGATGTGACCATAACCCCAACAACGGCGGCATTGCACATCCCTTGTTCTTCCCGTGGACACCAAACCCCGAGCTGGCCCATTAGATGTTATTGGAGGACTCGGTGCCGGTGTGTGTGATGGTGGCATGCTAGACTTGTTGGTCGAAGGAGGAGGTGCAGAACCACAGGAGCTGGCATCCGGTTGGCATCGCGTCCATGAAGACGTACGACCTGCAGAAAAATTAGGCCTTGTCCGCGGTTGACAATCCTGAACTTCACGTTCAGCTTTGCAAGCAAGATGAAACAAACGGGTGATAGTACTGTAATCCTTATATTCAAGAATTGTTTGAATCTCCCTATTCAACCCACCCAAAAAGCGTGCGAACATAGTTTCATTATTCTCAATAATACCACAACGAATTAAACCAGTTTGCAGTTCATGATAATACTCTTCTATAGATTTTTTTTACCTTGTTGTAAACGGGTGAGTTTTTGTAACATTTCACGCTGATAATAAGGAGGTACAAAACGAGTACGCATAGCATCTTTTAAAGCAGCCCAAGTAGTAGGAATATTATCATGATAAAGACGGCAATGTTCAGACCACCAAACAGAAGCAAAACCAGTAAATTCACAAGTGGCAGCACAAACACGTCTATGCTCGGGATACTGTAAACATGCAAAACGTTGTTCCACTTCTAGTTCCCATGTAAGATAAGCATCAGGATTATATCTACCATTAAATGGTGGAATAACTAATTTTAGTTTAGCAACATGTTCATCTTCGCGTACCTGCGCTTGCAGCCGGTGTGCAAGGTTGCGTGGATGTACATGTGGACGACCCGGTGGATAGTCGCCGTCCGCCGCGTAACCGTCGCCTTGTTCAACAGGATTGACGACATGGCCAGCAGCAGATGCGACCGAAGCTTGAGGATCCTGGAGAGGTACACGACCTGCCCATGGAACTGTGGTGCCTTGTACCACGGGAGACGGTATGCGGGGTGGCTGCAACGGTCCCAACAAGCGATCAAACTTGCCGGACAGCTCAGCCAAGGTGGTGTTGGTGTCGCCGAACTTGGCATTGACTGTACCCTCCAGACCATCGATCTTATCAATAGAAACTCGTATCCGTTCCTCCGTGTCCAAAGCATGGCCTGTAACCATCTTCTCAAAGTGCTCCTGCAGCTCCTTGTTGGTCATCTCGTCCTTCTCGTCCCCTGACATGATTAGTAGAAAACAAGAAACAAACACAAGTATATGTTCCTATGAACTACTAGGAAGTGGCGGGAGACATGCAATCCGTGAGGCAAAATACAGGCTCTTAGAAATTCGTTACCAAGTAGGAGGGCATCACGGCGACCACAAAGATCAGCCCTCCGAAGATTGGACAAAGCGATCACCAGGCGAGGTAGAAAGCACGCAGGAGAAATCTGTGGAGCTTTAGGACGGCTGTATATATGGTATAGCAATAATCAAAACAGGAATGCAAGTTCAAACAACGCTCAACGACGGTACCGTGCTGGTCCTAGACTAGACCGTACTAGAGACGTGAGCCGAAACACCAACAAAGTCACGACGTGGCACAAGAAGCAACTCGAGTAAAGCTCGCAACAACTAGATGTATGTGAAGATCACAGAAAACTATGAGACTAAGAGTTACCCACAACACAAAGCACGAGAGCAGTTTTTTTTGCTCTGTAAAACGTGCGACGCTGAGAACATCAGAAATCATGAAAATGTCACTATAATGGCACCTGTGTCAAAAGAATCCCTGGATGGAAAAACGAGGATAGACTTGAATTTTTTTTGAAGTGCTCTGCAAAGCGTGCCAGACTTTTTGTGCTCTCAAAAGCGTGCGAAATTTGTTTTGATTTTTTTTAAATTGGCTACGCGAGCAAGAAGGAACCGAGACAAACTCTACTCGATACTCAGACCTCATGGAAAGAACAGAAGACAAGACAAAGACGGGAAACCTATCCAGACTCGAAAAGGACCACGAGAGAGGAGCTTGTCGATTCCGTATCGTAGTGGGATTCGACTCCTACCACAATTCAGACAGGGTATCGGATATGGAGGTGGTGGTCAAGTGGATGATGGCGGCGAAAAGCTTGGTGGTAAGAAGACCGTGGATATCTACGGTGGTGACTAGATGTGATCCGAACTCGAAACTCTAAAGGAACTAGACTCTACGACCAGCACTTTGACACGACGATGCAGACGAAGATTCAACAATGCAAAACACTGAAAAGATTAAGCAACAGGCCCAGACTGGTTCTAGGACGGGATGATCTAACCCTATTTTTTTTGGCTTTTTCGTGGACTATGGGGTATGAAGAGAACAGATGCAATCTACACTAGCAAACTGTAAATCTCACCGATCAAACTGAAATCTGATACCACTTGATATAGCTAAGGTAGTCCGATCTTTCGATGAGATGAGATACGTCGATTCTGGTGGAGTTCGACCTTGACGATCCGACTTCCACGCACAAGTACGCAGCGCCTATGCAATCGCTAAACCAATCTCCGTGAGTTACCAACCCTGCAGTAGCACGATCGGCCTGACCAAAGAGGTCTAGTTCTACCTGCGATCGAGAAATAAGTAAGAACCAAAGATGCAATCACGATATTGCGGATTAAAGATGAGCTTTATTAACAAAGGTGGGATTTCGAGAAGCGGTCTTGATCTGGTCGTTGGACACAAACCGAGTACACGAAGTTGCAGCAATTGGCTAACTTTTAACTAAACAAAATCCGAGTCTAAACGACGACCTAAGGAGGGTATATAAGGAGGAAAGGTGTGAGATTTCGTCCAGCCATGGGGTGGCGGCCGAATCCTACCCTAGGAATGATAAGGGGTTGCCCGATATTCTCAGTGTGCCGATGGTGGATTGGATGGTTGATGAAGATAACTTGCGAGATGCTCTCGAACTCTCTGGCTATTCCCCCGTTGCCAATGCAACAGCTCTTCAACCCAATGGATATTCGCAACACCACACAAAGAGGAACTCGAATATAGATGAAAGCTTGCGCAATACAATCTAGGGTTTATTTTAAACGTGGTCTGCCTCTAACTACAGCGCCCCTCCTGTACTTATAGGAGTTGGGGCGTCTTACCCTTGTACCTGGACTCAAAGTACGACTCTAGTTCGATCCGACTTGATACAAACCGACCCAAGTTGGGTTCGGCCTAATTGGCATGCAGGCCTCATGTGGTGCACCTTAGACGTATGTGATCATCCCTTGGATGTCCTAGTGCGCTAACTTAGCTTGTCACACATGATCTCCCTCTCTTGGTGATGCGCCTGCCTCCCTCTCCTCCCTCGCGCAGATGTTGGAAATCATCTCTTCTTCTTCTTGCTGCAACTCTCCTTCTCCATGTGCAATGCTTGCGCCATCCTCATATCTGATCATAGAAAAATACAAAGACTTAGGTAGTATAAAATTTTCATAATCATGAATATCACTTAAGAACGAATTCACCTATTGGCCAAGTAGCTTTGCACGTGCTCTAGTCATAGGACCAATCTGAACTTCATTAGTTGGAGCTTGAGCAGCAACATCATCCTTAGGAAAAGATGGTAAGGAACTAGGAATGTCCTCATCATCCTCCCCCCTTCAAAAGGCGTCGACCTCGATGTAGCAAGGTCTTCTCCATCATATGGCGTCAAATCAGCAACATTGAACGTATTACTTACGCCAAACTCACTTGTAGGAAGATCTATCTTGTATGCATTGTCATTTATCTTAGCAAGAACCTTGTATGGACCATCACCTCGTGGCATCAACTTAGACTTGCGCAAAACAGGGAATCTGTCTTTACGAAAGTGTACCCAAACCATGTCGCCGGGCTAAAAAATCACCTCCTTTCTTTTCTTGTTGACACGAGAAGCATTATACTTGCCTTTCTTCTCTATTGCTTCCTTTGTCTTCTTATGTATCTTTCTCACAAAATCTGCACGCTTCGATGCCTCCATGTTTACTCTTTCTTGTAGTGGAAGCGGCAGCAAGTCTAGTGGCGTGATGGGTTTAAAACAATACACCACCTCAAACGGACACAATTGCGATGTTGAATGCACCGCCCTATTATAAGCAAACTCCACATGCGGTAAACACTCCTCCCAAATGCGCAAATTCTTCTTAATCATTGTCCGCGGCAACGTTGAAAGTGTGCGGTTCACCACCTCCGTTTGGCCATCAGTTTGGGGATGGCATGTTGTACTAAACAGCAGGTTTGTTCCCAGCTTTCCCCAAAGTGTCTTCCAAAAATAGCTCATGAACTTCACATCACGGTCAGAAACAATTGTCTTTGGTACTCCATGTAAGCGCACGATGTCCCTGAAAAACAGATTAGCAATATGCGATGCATCGTCACTTTTGTGGCAGGCAATAAAATGAGCCATCATAGAAAATCGATCCACCACCACAAAAATTGAATCAGGTCCTCTCCTGGTCCTAGGCAATCCTAACACAAAATACATGCTTATATCTTCCCATGGTTAGTAGGAGCAGGAAGAGGGGTATACAAACCGTGGGGTATAAGTTTGGACTTAGCCTTGTTGCACGTCACACACCACTTCACAAATCTATCCACATCACGCCTCATCTTAGGCCAATAGAAGTGATCAGCGAGCATGAGCAATGTCTTCTCTCGTCCAAAGTGACCCATCAAACCGCCGACATGAGATTCCTGCAACAATAGCAAACGCACGGACGATTCTGGAATTTGTTAGCTCTAAACAAATATCCATCATGTGTATGAAAATTTTCCCAAGCTTTGCCATCTCTACACATGTCAAAAGGAGCTGCAAAATCATGACCAGTCACATATAAATCACGTATACTCTCTAAACCAGGAACTCTTACATCTAACTGTGTCAAAAGCATGTTCTTCCTGGAGAGAGCATCGGCTACCACATTATCTTTACCCTTCTTATGTTTTATGATGTAAGGAAAAGACTCAATAAGCTCAACCCACTTAGCATGACGTCTATTCAAATTGGATTGACTTTTTAAAAACTTCAAAGCTTCATGATCAGAATGTATGATAAATTCTTTTGGATACAAATAATGTTTCCAAACTTCAAGCACACGTATAACACTAGTAGAGAAAAGGCTATTGGTGGCGCACCAAAATGGCCTATGCGTGGCGCATATTCGATTCGACAAAATGCGCCACCAATGTCACGCAATTAGTAACAAAGTATGCGTGGCGCATATTGATATGCGCCACGCATAGTTTGCCCATCAGTGGCGCATCGCCAGATGCGCCATTGATAAGCTATGCGTGACGCATATTACTATATGCGCCACTGATGCTG
The DNA here is from genome assembly GCA_012064385.1 of Puccinellia tenuiflora. NCBI lineage: Eukaryota > Viridiplantae > Streptophyta > Magnoliopsida > Poales > Poaceae > Puccinellia > Puccinellia tenuiflora. Next base: position 183,652 of record QRDG01001480.1, on the reverse strand, counting down.
ATGCGCCACTAGCAGGAAAAAAATGCGCCACTAAGAATTCGAACAGGTCTAAAAAAACTGTAATTTTCTGGTATAAACTGGTATTTATACAGGTATATACAGTATACAGTATAATTGCAGAATATACAGCAATACAAAACAGTATATCATCATAAGATCAATACATCATCATCACAAACAATTAGAACCATTATAGTGACAAGTTCCCGAATATTAGAAGTGTTGGAGCATACAACCAAGTCCATCTCATACATATTACACACCTACACATTACAACAAGTTGATCATCATCTTTAGCCAAGTCCTAAACTACCAAAGGACCAAGTAGAGTACACCCGCAATGGCGGTGAGCAAGACCGGGAGCACGATCATCAAGGTCTTCATCCGGTTCCTGTTTCTCTGCTCTCCTAGGAGGTGGATCCTCCACCTAGCTTCCGCCAGCTCTCTCGTCGGGTACCCTTTGTAGCAGTTGCCCTTGAACTTGTTCACTTGCTTCTGGCAATCCACCCACTCGTCGTAGACTCCTGGAACCCACCCTTTGTACAACACGTAGCACTTTGGCATCTCTATAGACAAAGCCGACAAAAGGAAGAACTAAAGGATTCACATGCATGTCTTCGATATCATATGCAACAGGAAGAACTAAAGGAAGAACTCTATAGTACTATATATCATATGCAACAGAAAGAACTAAAGGATTTACATGCATGTCGACAAAAGGAAAGTATTCGAGCTAAGGCAAGTTAATTACAAGTATCATGCATACATAAGTAAATAAGTCAACAACGACGCTTTCGAGCTAAGGCAAGTTAAGTTTACATCTCTCACACACACACACACCGGAATGAGTTGCAGATGGTAAATTTTATGACACAAAAGCACACACGATCGACATACACGCGAAACCGGCTGAGCTAGCTAGCTAGGAAGAATCATGAAGACTTTGGCTGACATGGCTCCGGGAACGGTTTGTAGCTATCTTTCGTTGTCCATGTCCTAATGTCACCCTGTTTCCGGAGCCGGTCTTCGATCTCGCGCTTAGTCAATGGTCTGGGGAAGGAGAGGGTCCCCCCTTGTGATGACATCTTCTTACAAGATAGTCGCAATCTGAGTCTGGATGCGGAAGAAGTCATCCCTAAGTTCAGCGTCCTTGATCCTTGCGTGCTTTTCGACCCATCCTCGGACACTAGATGGCGTCCTAAGCTTGTGTTCGCCCTGGACGATCGCCCGCATGTGATGGAGGGCGTAGAAGGCCTCCTTGACACTGTTAGGCGACTGCTTGACGCGGGGGAACTTGGTTATGTGCTTGAACATGTGTCTGCCGTCCTTGACATTTCCCCCCCTTCATGAAGTCGCCTCCCTTCTTGGCGTATCCCTTGAGAGCATCATCTAGAACATCCTTGATGTAGGCGTAGTTTTTCGTCTTCGCGTCACTCCCCGAGTCTAAGTAGGAGGCTATCGAGTACCTCGGGTGAATGAGGATCAGTGTGCAGTATAAGTCTCTGCGCAAAACAGTATAAACGAAATAATGTTGGAAAAGGAGCTATCGAAAACTAAGAAATGACAAGTTATTACAGCGGCGAGCGAGTGTGCACTTACTCAGGAAAGTAAGGCAGAAGAATGTCTTGTTTGCTCTGGTTGTCCAGCATGAACTTCTGGAGGTAGTTCTTTGCGCTGGCCCGGTTCGCTGGATTCAACAACATGCCTTCACGCATGAAGTAGGGGTCCGCTATCACGACGCCAGGGTTGTTCTCTCTGTTGACCTTCATCGCCCGCTGGATCACGTATAGGCGGACCAAGTTATAGTCCAGCTGTTTGGCATTGAAAAGCTTGAAGACGTCCTCGTATGATATGAAGAAGATATCCGCGGGGTGAGTATCGACAAAGCCCACACCTGTTGGAACCTTCACCGTGAAAACATGGTACGATTGATTTGTTTCCTTAAGATGACCGTCCTCCAGAAACTGAATGCTGTGCATCAGGTTCAACATCACTCCACTTGCGTTTGCGGCCAGTTCATCACTCATAATCGGTTTTCCAGCTGTGTGAATTCTGCCCTGCAAGGTGCCCTTAGTGGGTTCTGACATCGGGTCGTCTTGAACCTGGGGCCTCCTCGGAGTGGCCGGCCGCTGGCTCGCAGACGGCTTATCCTTCTTGCTTCTCTTCCGGTGGTGCTTCTTCTTCTCGATATGACCACCGGCTTCCAACTCCTCATCGGTCGCCTTTTGGAGTGTGTTGGGGCTGAAAATATTTCCCGGATTGACTTTAGGAACAGCGGCGCCAGCATCCAGAGGCGTCTCCTCTAGGGCACCATGGAAGTCCAGACGCGTGCATGTTTTGGTGCGAGCAATTTGATCATCTTCGCGGACGCGGTAGGGTTCTTCCATGTTTGGCATGAACAAAGAGTCGGTGGCGCCAGTGTTGAGCCACTTATTGGGGTCCTCATCATCATTGTCGATGTCCTCAGGCAGTGGCGGTGCAGCGACGGCCTTGCCATGTGGTGGTGGTGGTGGTGGCGGCGGCGATAAAGCGGCGGCCAACAACTGCTGGTGACGGGAGGTGGTGGCGGCGACAGCTGGTTGTGGCCGTCGAGGCGGTGGCATACGTGGCGGCTGAGTAACTTGTTGTTCCTTCACAAGCCGAATCTGGGTCTTCGGCCATGTCAAGACCCAGCCGCAACAACCCTCAAGGTTCTTATATTCGTCGGCGCCTTGAGGTTGGGAGGGGGGTCCATGTCTTCGCACCCCGACAACACCAGAGCCAGCCGGACCTTGAACACGTCATTGACCATCTCCTTGTGGTGCATGATTGTGCTATTTGGCTGAATGATTGTGCCCTTGCCAACATCCTTCAGCTCGCCGTCCACGAAATGCAAGAGTGTGCAAGGTGTGTCCTGTGGAAAAACAGGTTTGCATGCATCTCGTGAGATGGCGCTGGCTAGCTATAGTCATCAAAGGCAAAGGAAATGAAATGTGTTGGCCGGAGTCATTACCTTGGAGATGGAGTTGAGCTCGGCTAATGTCGTGACACCGGTATCATTCTCCCGCCGAGGTTGTGGCCGCCGAGGCACCGTCCTCTGCGGCTGCGCCTTAGTTGTGGCGGGAGGGGGCACCAGTGCGACCGGCTGCTTGGTGTTGGCGTCGGCGGGAGGTGGTGTCACCGGGTGCGCGTTGGTGTTCGCGTCGGTGGGAGGGGGCACATGAGCGGCCGTCGGCTGCGCCTCGACGTTGGCGGTCTCGAGCGTCACCACGTTCGGCGACACGTGCTGGATAGAGTTGCTGCCGGAGATGCTGGGCACCACTAGCAGCCCTCGTCGACCTGCCGCATTCCATGCAGCGAGCCCCTCCCACAGCTCATCGGGAATGATCTCGCGGATCTTCTGCTTCATTTGCTCGGCGATCAGGCCCGGCATCTGCTCCCGGAGCATTTCAACCTCACGTTTTTCACTTGCGGCTGCCGCCGCCGCGGCCTTCCTCGCTTTCTTCGCCTCTGGGTCCTCTTTCTTGAAGTCGCCAACCTTGTCGTACGTACCATAGCCGGACACGCGGCCAGCTGAAGTCGGCGGCAAGGACTTGGCCCTCCCCTTGATCACGTTTATCGCCCTGTTGAAGGGCGTGTCCCACCGCGGGTCTGCCGTCGACCCCTGGGACGAGCTCGCACTTGAGGCACAAGACCTTTCTTTAATTCTCTACAGAGAGAAGGAAAGAGAGGGCCATTTAGAAATTTAGAATGCAGATCGACTCGAGATCCGCGGTGAATTCCTTACCAGCTTTTTCTGGAACTTCCTCACATCGTCGTCGTCAGTAACGAATTCCTTGAGGTCGGGGTGGAGATAGTAGCGGGCGCGGACAAACTGCATCACCTGCTCGTCCGTGAATTTGTGCCATGGGTTCTCTTTCCCTAGATGGGCATACTCGGCGTCCTCCTTTGCCCAAACGGCCTTCTTTCCTCGGTAACCGCCGCCTCCGCAGTGTTGGTTACCTATGTTGAGGTCCCGCATGTCCTTCCCCCACTTGGTCCATTCGATACCTTCCGGAGTGAGGCACGCATCCTTTAACTTGATGAACTCATCTTCGTTGAGCATCGGCTCGGCCTTCTTTATCTCCTCCCAACTTTTGCCTTGGAGAATCCTCTTCTTCACTCGGCTTTTCCAGCTGCTCAAGGTTGTGCTCATCCTCGTGAGGGCTAACTTGTTGACCTTGTTCCCTTTGAGTTTCTTGTTATCGAACAGCTCTGGGAACTTGTACCGGTTGTGAAGCTTATCAATGAGGAGCTCGCGCAACCATGTATTGCCCGTAGCTCTTATGTTCTTCTGGTTGATGGTCATGCTCTCCCGCACGATGCACCCGAGCTGTATGCCGTACCCAGTGGCAAGCTTCTTAGGCTCCACGGGTTGGCCACTCGGTTTCACACGCGTGAACTCTTCGCGGTTGAAGCCGAGTGCCGGCGACGTCCGATCCAGCCTTTCCTTCTTCTTGTTCTGCGCGGCGGCGTCCGATCCACTGACGTTCGTGCCGTCGCCGCCATGACTGGTGCCATCCTCCTCGTCGCCATTACCGCTTCCGGCGTCATCGCCATCTTCGGCCTCGAAGTCATATTTGGACTCCGAGTCATCTCCAGAGGCCGCAGCTTCTTCGGCCTCCTCGTCAACTTCATCGGTCGTACCTTCTTCGGCCTCCTCGTCAACTTCATCGGCCGCAGCTTCTTCGGCCTCCTCGTCGGACCCGCTCAAGTCATCCTCAAGCCGCCAAAACTTGAGGTTGGCTTCTCTTGCTTTATCAAGGTCGTTCATGGGCTGAGAAGGGCCAGCCCCGACGTCATTGTCTCCGCTCGACATGTCAGCACTTCATAGAAAAAAAATGCAAAAATTAATTAAGCTAGAGTGGACCAAAAAATTCGGCATGACCTTTGCTATTTTTCTGACCTAGGAGTGCCCATTTCTTAACCGAAACGGAAGTGAATCGACACTTCGGGAGAAACGGGCAGCTTATTTTCAAATAACTTGCAGCAATTATATTCCAACTGGACCACAAAATGAAGAAAAATGATTCATGGAGCGGGTCATGCTGATCAACTAAAATCATAGCTAAAAAAATCCTACACTCTAACACAACAAAACAAAATTGTAACCAAGTTAGCTAAAAACATAGCTAAAAACATACTACCCTCTAACTAGCTAGCTAGTTGTAAGTTGTAAGTTGTAAGTTGTAACCAAGTAGTCCTTGGCTGCTGGCCAATGGCTGAAGCAACATGTTTTCTAACTGAATATTTGAGCAAAAGCTGAAATGCCATTGGCAGCAAAGGCATATTAGGCGACGATGAGATAAGATAACAACGGAGCAATGATACTTTCCTGTAGGGTAAAATGGTGTTCTCATTTGGCTCTGGAATTTCTCTAGTCTGAAAATTCTAGATTATCAAAGCTAGCTAGCTAGTTGTACAAATTACTCGAAATTCAGTTGTCTGTTTTGCTAATTTTTGTATGGTGAAACTAAGCTAGTATCAAGACTGCCACTTACCTCTCTCGACGATGCTCGGGGCGGCAGGCGACGGTGCTCGGGACGGTGCTCGATGGGGGAGGGGGAGGTGCTCGCGACGATGCTCGGGACGAAGAAGATCTCGAGGACGAGGTCGTCTGTGGGGCGCGGCGGCTTCGGTCGAGCGGTTCCTCCTTCCCGCGGCTCCTCCTTCCTGAAGCAGACCTAGCGCGGCGGCCGGAGCTGTGAGAACAGGCGAGGGAGAAGGGGGAAAGGGGAGAAGAGGAGGAGGGGCACAGGGGAGGGAGAAGGGGGAAGGGGGAGGAGGGGAGGAGGGACTCACGGTGCTTGATCCGGGCGGCAGGCGACGGTGTGGCGACGGTGCAGGCGAGCGGAGCGATGCGGGCGCGGAGCGATGGGGAGGGCCGAGGGGATCAGCGGCAGGCGACGAGCGGGCATGGTGGCCGGAGCACTGCGGCGGGCGCGGTTGGTCGGGGTCGGACGAGAAGAAGACGCGGGCTAGGTTTTGGTTGCAATGGGGATCGGGCGAGGGGAACGGTTCGGTTTGGCTAAGTGTCCAATATCCGTGGCGCATTTCGTACCAAATGCGCCACGCATATTTGGCAACATCTGTGGCGCATATTGTGAGGAATGCGCCACGCATATTTGGCACTTAGCCAAATACAAAACAGCAATCTGGGCTCCTCTAAACACAGTCACAGCAGCACCAAAGTGGTAGCAACCACGCTGAGCATAACCTGGGGCATCCAGGTTCGAATCCTGGTTGCCTCAAAAACATTTTTTCTCACTTTTTTTATTTTACAAATCTATTTAAAGCAAGGATTTAAAAGTCATGTATTAGAGTAAATGCGTATGCATACATGCACAAAAATGTCTATATATTCGAGTAAATGCATATGCATACACAAAAAATGTCATGTCTCATGTGCATGATCTCGATTCCGCCCTAGCTAGCTAGAGCTAGCGTCTCTTTTTGCAATCTTCTTGCCCTTCTTCCTCGCGGTTGAATACTTTAGCCCGGGAATGTTGAGGTTTCTTCTCGTGAACGGACAATCTTTAGTAGGTAGGGTGGTCTTCCTTTTTCCTACGGCAGTCGGGTTGTCGAAGTACTTGTCGAATCCTCTTCGATCTTTGGATCGCCATTCTTTTCTAAGTCTTGCTCGTTGGCGGGTCCTTCCATTCCGATGATGCTCCTCTTGCCCCTCCTCACGACAACACAGCTTGGCTTTGACGGGTCGGTGATGAAGTAGCATTGGTCAACTTGGCTCGCGAGTACCCATGGCTCATTTTTTACGGATGCGTTCTTCACGGAGGCATCGGGTATAACCATGGTGGTGAAATACCGGCCCTCTTTCTGGACGCTCTTGGCCCATCTGATACAGAACATCGGCACCTTCTCTCCGGCGTAGTCGAGCTCCCAGATCTCCTCGATCCTTCCGAAGAATCTTTCCTTGACCGTGGCTTCGTCATCGGCATAGGATAGCATCGTTACACCTGAGTTCTGATATTCACTACTACTGTCCCTTTCCTCGGTGTAGAATCTGTATCCGTTGATGTCGTAGGCCTGATATGTCCTCACGTTGTGCCTGGGGCCCTGTGACAATGTGAAAATGAGTTTTTCACCCTCCGTAGAAGGCGTCGACTGCAGGCCGTGAAGTTTTCTCTTGAACCAGGCCGTGAAGCTGGAGTTGTGCTCTCTTGTTACATCTCCCTTCTTCCTTGGCCGGCCAAGGTCAATGAACTTCTGCTCGATAAAGCTTTTGTGCTCCTCCACCCAAGGGTCGACCACTTCGATGTGCTGTAGCGCGACTCGGTGTGCCCTGTCAAAGTCAAGGCATCGACCCTTCGCGTCGACATGTAGGGCGTGAAAGCCTTCACGGTGACCATATCCGGCGAGCCTGCCGAGGTGCGTCCTTTTGGGAAGACCAACAGGGTCGTTTGTGTCGTCATCCTCGGTGCGTACAAAATTCTGGCAGAAAGAGACGCACTCGTAGGTCAGAAAGCCCTTGGCGACCTGTTGCGGACAAATCCTTTGATAACACCGTTGAGCCTTTCGAACGGCATCATGTTGTGCAGGAATGTCGGCCCGAGATGAATGATGTCATCCACGACATGGACGAGGAGATGCACCATGATGTCGAAGAATGCGGGCGGGAAGTAAATCTCGAGCTCGCACAGTATCACGACGATCTCTTCTTGCAGCGCGTCGAGCTGCTTCAAGCCGATCGATTTCCTCGAGATGACGTCGAAGAAGTTGTAGAGGCCAAAAAGGGTCTCAGGGACGTGCTCGTCCCTCGGATCGCAACGGGAAGTATCTGTATCATCAGTACGTGACAGTCGTGAGACTTCATTCCGCTGAACCTCTTCTTCGTTTCGTCCAGATATCTGCCTATGTTCACAGAGTAACCGTGTGAAACTTTGACTCCTAGGAGGCACTTGAAAAACTGCTCGAGCTCCTTCTCACTTAGAGTGAAGCAGGTAGCGGGAAACACCACATCCCTCCTCTTAGCCCTCTTGCAGCGACCCTGGGTATCTTCGCCCATCTCATCATCATCATCTTCATCGGGCGCCGAACCATGAAGTTCTTTCTTGATGCCAAGCAATTCCAGGTCGCTTCTTGCCTTTGGCCCATCTTTGGTCCTCTCCGGCATGTTGAGAAGGGTGCCAAGCAGACTCTCACACACGTTCTTCGTGATGTGCATCATATCAAGGCTATGGGGTGTGTGGAGGTATTTCCAGTACGGCAGGTCCCAGAAAACAGACCTGGCTTTCCACACACCATGCAGCGGCTTTGTCCTTGGACGCTTCTTTCCCGGCAAAGGGCACTCTTCCCAGTTTTTCAGCATGTCGTTGATTACTTCGCCTTTCCTCGGATGTGGGGCTTTTTCGAGCTCTTCTTTACCGTCGAACAGGTACCCGTGCTTTCTCCACACGTGATCCATTGGAAGCCACATTCGAGTCCGTTGGAACACGATCTTCGAAGAACCGGGATCCCTTGGTAGCTGGAGATGCGGGGTCTTATCCATGCACCTCACACATGCATTGTCTTTGTGGTTCACCTGGCAAGACACGTAACTGTAACCTGGATAGTCCTACACCGTCGTCAACAACGCGACTCTCATAGGGAAATAATCTCTTCCGTATGCGTCCCACGTAAGAGGAGGCATCTCCCACAGCGTGGCTAGCTCTTCTTTCAACAGCCCGAGATACAGATGCATGTCGACACCTGGCTGTTTCGGCCCCTGAATCCGAATACTCATGTGTACGTATCTCTGCTTGGTGCACAGCCAGGGAGGGAGGTTGTACGGCCATACAAACACGGGCCAGGTGCTATGCGTGCTACTCTGGTTGCCAAACGGATTGAGTCCATCGGTTCTCATACCAAGCCTGACGTTCCTTGGATCGGCCCCGAACTCAGGGAAGTCGATGTCCAATGCTTCCCACTGGCAAGCATCTGAAGGGTGTGTCAGGATCCTGCCCTTCTTCGGATCTTCTTCGGGCTTCTCCCTTTCCGCGTGCCATCGCATGAGCTTTGCTTCCTTAGGGTCTATGAAATACCGCTTCAGGCGGGGAGTGTTACGAAAGTACCCTACCACTTTCTGAGGTACTTTCTTGTTCCCTCTCTTGTATCGTCCTTGGCCGCACACCGGACATGTGGTTCTGTCCTCGTACGGACCCCGATAAATTGCGCAATCATTGATGCAGGCCTGGTATCTGTCGTACGGCATGTCCAGAGGGCACATGATTTTCTTGGCCTCCTCGATATTAGTTGGACATGTGTTGCCCTTAGGAAGATGTTTTTGCCAGAAGCTCATGCTTTTGTTGAAGCTTACATCGGTCCATTTGCTTTCCACCTTCATCTCCAGAGCCTTGAGCGTGACGCTCAAGCGTGTATCCTCGGGCCGGCAATTAGGAAACAACGGAGTTTTCCCGTCAATCTCCATCTGCTCCAGCTTGGCTTTCTCTCTGGCAGCAGCTTTCACGTTGCTCGTCTCCTTGAGGAGCAGTGCCTGAACATGTGGGTCCTGCAAGGCCGAGGTTAGCCGCGTATGTGTGTCCGTCGACGCCGCGTCTTCTCCACCACCATCTGCTCCAGCATCGTCTCCTTCATGATGATCATCATCATGTCCGCCGCCGCCATCACCTTTGTGATGATCATCATCATGTCCACCGCTGCCATCACCTTCGTGATGATCATTATCATGTACGCCCTCGTCTTCAGGACCACCATTGTTGACGTCCTTGTCATCTTCAGAATAGTAGTCGGGCATGAAACCACGCGTGAGCAGGTGACTCTCCAGGTCTGCGGAATCAGGGTCGATCAAGCTCCTGAGCTTGCATTTTCGACACGGACATCTTATGTAGTTCCTCTTGTTCATCCTCATGTCGGCCACCGCGCGTTCCTTGAATCTAGCCACTCGACCTTCGCTCATGTGTCTGACCATGGTTGCCTGCGCGGTATAGATAGTATCTTAGAACCACACACCATCATGCACTCACACACACACATGCATGCATGGTCGCCGGAAAAATTCGGCATGACCTCTCCTAAAAATAGGACGTATGGGCAGTGCAAAATTTTGCCGAAACGGAAGTTAATCAACATTTCGGCAAACATCCATGCACCACGCCGGAGCAAGCAACATGCTCTTGCTTGTTCGTCACCTGCAAACATTAATGCACCACACACAAGCCAGGTTGACACGTAGATCATCCACACACAAGAGCATGCACACACATGCGCACACCGCACGCGAGACGTCCGCCGGCCACACAAAACATCCACATGCATGTCCTCCAACAACTCACCTAGTATAATCGTTATCGAGCCAAGTCCGCGACGAGAGAGTGTGGAGTTGTTGGAGAAAGAAGTGGACAAAGATGGATGTTGGAGGAGGAAACTAGTTTGGTTTAGTAGATCTACAACATGGAGAGGCTTCCCCTCACAAAACTATGAAGCAAGGTAGGTTTAACAACCAAGAACGGAGGCAACAATGGAGAAATTGAGGTGGTGGGGAGGAGGACGAGCTGGATCTAGTTTGGGGTGCTAGATGGAGAAGAATGGAATGGTGGTGGTAGGTAGGAGGGGCTGCCAACTTGTAGATCTGTGCACGCTTATCAGTGGCGCATATTGAAAAAAATGCGCCACTGATAAGTCTGCCACCTTTTCAGAGCGGTGGGACCCGCCTCATATGCGTGGCGCATATGCAATATGCGCCATTGATAGCTGGCCTATCAGTGGCGCATATTGAATACGCGCCACGCATAACGCTGACAGAGGTGGGGCCAGTGGCGCCCACGTGGGGCCCACAGCTTATCCGTGGCGCACATTACACAATATGCGCCACTAATATGCATAATATTAATGGCGCATCTTGTATATGCGCCACGCATAACCCAGGATATTTTGTCCACGACCCTTCTGGTGGGTCCCACAGAAATATCCGTGGCGCATTTTGTTGTATATGCGCCAGTAGTACAAAAAATATCAGTGGAGCATATTTCTAAATGCGCCACTAGTAAATACTAGTGGGGCATATTAAAAAATATGCTCCACTGATAAAAAATCTATCTATAAGCCTTTTCCCACTAGTGTAAGAGCATACAATTCTTTATCATATACAGGATAGTTCAATTGTGCACCATTCAATTTCTCAGAAAAATATGCAATCGGTCTACCCTATTGCATCAAAACACCACCGATTCCAATACCACTAGCATCACATTCAATCTCAAATTGTTTATTGAAATCAGGAAGTACCAAACAAGGTGCAACAGTCAAACAACGTTTCAATTCATCAAAAGCAATATCTTGGGCTGCGCCCCACACAAAAGCAACACCCTTTTTGGTAAGTTCATTCAAAACAGCAGCAATAGTGCTAAAGTCTCTAACAAAGCGTCTATAAAATCCAGCAAGACCAAGAAAACTTTGTAATTGACTTATATTCATAGGAGTAGGCCAATTTTTAATAGCTTCAATTTTAGCTTGATCTACCTCAACTCCATGTTTTGAAACAACAAAACCCAGAAATATGACCTTGTCCTTGGAAAAAGTGCATTTACCAAGATTACCATAAAGTTTATTATCACGCAGCACATGCAAAACTTGTCGAATATGATCACAATGTCCAAATTAGCTATAAATCAGAATATCATCAAAATATACTACCACGAATTTTCCAATAAAATGCCTCAAAACATGATTCATTAATCTCATGAATGTGCTAGGTGCATTAGTTAACCCAAAAGGCATTACTAACCACTCATATAAACTGAATTTTGTTTTGAAAGCAGTTTTCCATTCATCCCCTTCTTTCATTCTAATCTGATGGTAACCACTACGCAAATCAATTTTAGAGAAAATAGCAGCACCACTTAATTCATCTAGCATGTCATCCAAGCGTGGAATAGGATGTCTATACCGAATAGTGATGTTATTAATCGCTCTACAATCAACACACATGCGCCATGTACCATCTTTCTTAGGGACTAAAATAACAGGAACAGCACAAGGGCTTAAGCTTACACACACATACCCTTTGTCGAGAAACTCTTGTACTTGTCGCTGAATTTCCTTCGTCTCTTCGGGGTTTTTTTGGTAAGGGGCTCGGTTTGGTAGTGTCGCTCTAGGAATCAAATCAATTTGATGCTCAATCCCGCGCAATGGTGGCAAACCTGCGGGTACCTCCTCCGGAAACACATCACTAAATTCCTGCAAAACATTAGAAACACCAATAGAGAGTGGGGTCATGTCATTAGAAACAAGAATTTAGCCCTTGCACATAAGTACAAGAGGTACTAGAGTGGTATCCTCGCCAAACTCTCTCAAATCAGATTTGGTGGCTAACATTACTGCATAATTCTCTCCCTCACTTTTCTTTTTACCACTCAAATTTGGCTTGTGGCTCTCGCTCACCGGAAGTGGAGTCTCTCGCCTAGCTAATCTCTCACGCTCAGCCTCACGGTTAACTTCAACTTTTTGGCGAGTTTCATTGACTATCTCTTGAGGTGTCATAGGCCGCAGCATCACCTCCTTGCCATGCCAATTTAGCTGATATGTATTTGTTCTCCCATTGTGACGCACAACTCTAACAAATTGCCAAGAACGTCCCAACAACACTCCACGGTATCCTTATAAGGTCCAATCTGAAATTCAACCCGCACCATGTGATTGATCTTCAACTCCCCACTGTCACTTAGCCATTGAATAAAATACGGATGGGGATGTGGCAAATATTTCAGATTCAGTTTTTGACAAAGTTCTTTACTAGCTAAATTGCGGCAGCTGCCACCATCAATGATCAATTTGCAAGAACGTCCATTGCCAATTGCAGCCCTTGTTTGAAACAAATTGCATCACTGCTCCGAAGAGCTAGGAGAAACACTCAATACCTTGGGCGTGCAAACGATGGATGGTAAGTGCTCGGCATCCGCATATTGGAACTCATCTTCTTGCTCATCCTCGCTCGTAGCCATAGGATCAGCCTCATCACCACTCTCATACTCGCCGGTCTCCTCATTGATCAACATGACCTTCTTGTTTGGGCACTCGTGCTTGATATGACCTCTTCCTCCACATGTATGGCAGTTCATATTGTGTGTATGAGCTGTAGAATTGGATGAGCCAGCAGCACTAGCAACAGGTTGTGATGACGGTTTGGCACTAGGGGCCACCGAAACTGGTTTTGAAGTAGCAGCACCACGGAAACTAGGAGCAGCACTTGGCGTCACAGAAGTAGGTGTTGTCCGTGGTGTATAAGGACCTCTCGTATAAGAAGAACGAGACACAAATTTGGCATCTTCGGCCACTTTTAATTCTACCTCATGTGCTTGGTGCAATAAATCTTGTACATCGCCATATGGATGATGACGCACAATTCACTTGATGTTGTAACTCAACCCGGACAGGAATCGCTGCATGGTTTGCTCGGGTTCTTCTCTCACGCTAGCACGTTGCATAATCATCTCCATCTCCTTGTAGTACTCATCAACAGACTTGGTGCCTTGCTTCAAATTCTGTAACTTATCATACAAAGAACGGATGTAATTGCAAGGAATAAAACGATGACGCATCTCCGCCTTCATCTCTCACCAAGAAAGAATGGGCACATCATTGGCTTCACGCCTAGCATTCACAAGGCCGTGCCACCATAGCAAAGCATAGCCATTGAACTCAGAAGATGCAAGCTTGATCTTTCTATCTTCAGTGTAGTCATGCAAACGCCATAATTGCTCCATCTTCAACTCCCAGTTAACATACTCTTCCACTTCAATAGAACCTTCAAACTTGGGAATACTGAATTTGGGCTTACCAATGCTATCATCATCACGGTTGGCTGCATGACCAAAATTTTCGCCAATCATACGGCGTGCACCAAGAGGCGCAAATCCATGGCCAGGAGGTACAGCACCACCGCGGCCACCTCCACGTCCACCATCGCTCTTGCACTGCTCTGGCGGGAACGAGAGAAGCGCTCGGGCCGTGCCTAGTGCCTCTTCCAGCCCCCAGCTTCTCCGAGCCGACTGTTGCGACGGCTCACCACGGACCTCCTGAGTTCCCGACATGGCTGTCGCTTGCCGATGACGCGCCCGTTCAGCCAGCCTTTAGGAAGCAGCTGCTCCGGTTGGAGTAGAAGAAGAGCTCGGGGCAGATCTAGCCGCGACCGACGAGCTTGACATTGAACTTGGCGATGCGGTCGACGTAGGCCTCGCCGAAGAACCTGGTGATGAAGCCGACGCAGACCTTGATCAAGATCTCGATGAAGATCTCGAAGCCGATGAAGACGAATCCAGCGCTTGCGCCCCCTACCTGGCGAGCCAGATGTCGTGTCTTGGATCACGGACACCGGGAGTAAAGGATACCCACTTTTTAGGTTCGGCACGGGGCACGAAGGAGGCTGGGAGACGCCTACTTCCGGAAGAACCTCGTCGAGACCTCCAATCTACGTACTAGCAAGCAACACAGAGACACAGAGAGTTTACCCAAGTTCAGGCCGCCCGGGGGTTAAAAGCCCTACTCCTGCATGTCTGGATTGAGTGGTTTATCATGGTGTAGCTTACAGAGGTGGTTGCGGGTGAGAACCCGGGAGGTGTTGGCTAGAGGTTGAAGACGAGTAGATCCTGTCCCGGAGGAGATCACCTCTCGCTTATGCTACTCTCGTCTGGTGCGCTACCTAGCCTAGCCTCTGACTCTCTAGAATTCTGTCCCTCTCCTCTCTCAGGTGCCTCGGTCCTCCTTTTATAGGCTAAGGGAGGAGAGGGACGGAATTCCAGAGAGTCGGAGGCTAGGCTAGGTAGCGCACCAGACGAGAGTAGCATAAGCGAGAGGTGGTCTCCTCCAGGACAGGATTTGCTCGTCTTCAACCTCTAGCCAACACCTCCCGGGTTCTCACCCGCAACCACCTCTGTAAGCTACACCATGATAAACCACTCAATCCAGACATGCAGGAGTAGGGCTTTTAGCCTCCGGGCAGCCTGAACCTGGGTAAACTCCCTGTGTCTCTGTGTTGCTTGCTAGTACGTAGATCGGAGGTCTCGACGAGGTTCTTCCGGAAGTAGGCATCTCCCAGCCTCCTTCGCGCCCCGTGCCGAACCTAAAAAGGGGGTATCCTTTACTCCCGGTGTCCGTGTCGTGTCTTGGATCACGGACACCGGGAGTAAAGGATACCCCCTTTTTAGGTTTGGATGGTATACTACTTGACCATCCACCCTCTTTCATTCATAGGTTTGACATGGTTGATATGGAGCCGAGGGGAGATGCCAATGAAGCCCAAGAGCCGAAGCCATCCAAGGCGTACGCATGGAAGAGGAGGAAGAAGTGGAGACAAGGCGAAGACGGCGCCAGACTGGCCGGCCTCCAGCCCGGCCCCCAGTCTAGCCGGCCTCTAGCCCGGCCTCGGCCCCGGCCTCGGCAATGCAAGGCCGGCCTCCCAGCCGAAGTGGCCGGCCTCCAGCTCGGCCTCGGTCCCGGCCTCGGCCAGCCAAGGCCGGCCACCCTGCAGAGTCGGCCGGCCACCCTGCAGAGCCGGCCGGCCTCCAGCCCGGCCTTGAACCTGGCCAGGCCGGCCTCACGGGGCTGCCCCCTTGGATTCTTCCCACCTACCCCCTTTTGAGGTCAAACATATAAATCGGCACCTAACCCTTCAGATCTAGAACAATGTTAGAGTTGAGATAGAATAGAGCTAGTGCTCCCCCTCCCCTTGTAGGATTCAAGACCTCCTCTTGATATGGCTTTGGTAGTCCGATCTTTCGATGAGATAGAGATACGTCGATTCTGGTGGAGTTCGACCTTGGCGATCCGACTTCCACGTACTAGTACGCAGCACCAATGCAATGGCTAAACCAATCTCCGGGAGTTACTGATC
This sequence comes from Puccinellia tenuiflora, assembly GCA_012064385.1. Taxonomy (NCBI): domain Eukaryota; kingdom Viridiplantae; phylum Streptophyta; class Magnoliopsida; order Poales; family Poaceae; genus Puccinellia; species Puccinellia tenuiflora. Next base: position 167,790 of record QRDG01001480.1, on the reverse strand, counting down.
CTGCAGCAGCACGATCAGCCTGACCAATCGGTCTAGTTCTACCTGCGATCGAGGAACAAGTAAGAACCAAAGATGCAATCACGAAATTGCGGATGAAGTATGAGCTTTATTGAAAAGGTGGGATTCCGTAAGCGGTCTTGAACTGGTCGTTGGACACAAACCGAGTACACGAAGTTGCAGCAGTTGGCTAACTTTTAACTAAGCAAAATCCGAGTCTAAAGGACGACCTAACAGGGGTATATAAGGAGGAGAGGTGTGGGATTTCGTCCAGCCATGGGGTGGCGGCCGAATCCTACCCTAGGAAGGCTTTCCTCTTTAGATACGGACTCTAAAACTGCCTATTAAAAGGTATCTCGAAAATACATGGGCCTGGCCCAAAAATGAGGTGGCGCAGCACCTATGAAAAGCCATGGACGAAATTCATTAATTGATATCTTGTAAAATTCGTCCAAGCCTTCAAGCATCTTTATGGTGGCTTCAAATCACGGTAGTCTCCATTGGTAGCGTCATCATCTCCGTTGGTTGCACTCCTGCTGCCATCTCGTCCAACGTACATGCTCCATAGCTTGTCCCTCTCATCCATGCTTGGTCCATCATTCCTAAGAGAGACAAACACATTTGATTTAGGCAGCATCATATTCTCATGAATATTAGGAGTAGCTTGTAAGAACGAAAGTACCTGTTGATTAAGTTGACATGCACGAGCTCTAGTCATAGGTCCTTGTAATGTAGGTGGTGTAGTAGTGGCGGTTGCATCTATAGCAGGGATGTCCTCATCATCCTCCCCTTCTTGAATTGAAGACATCCTCGACGCCATCTCATCATTCTCTCCCAAATATGGCTTCAAATCTGCAATGTTAAATGCGGGACTAACCCCAAAATCTACAGGCAACTCAAGTTTATATGCATTATCATTTATTTTCTCTAACACCTTAAAAGGACCATCAGCTCGTGGCATTAACTTGGACTTGCGCAAATCAGGAAAACGATTTTTGCGCAAATGTAACCAAACAAGATCTCCAGGTTCAAACACAATTTTCTTTCTCCCCTTATCCCCATACATTTTATATTTTGCATTCATGCGTTCAATATTTTCTTTAACAGTGGCATGCAACTTTAACACCAAATCAGCACGTTGTGTAGCATCTACATCATTTGGCACCGATGATGGAAGAGGCAATAAATCAATAGGTGCACGAGGAATAAAACCATACACAACCTCAAAAGGACACATTTTAGTAGTAGAATGCATGGAACGATTATAAGCAAATTCGATATGAGGCAAGCATTCTTCCCACTTTTTTAAATTCTGTTTTAAAACAGCCCTTAACATAGTAGACAAAGTTCTATTAACCACTTCAGTTTGTCCATCAGTTTGGGGATGACATGTAGTACTAAGCAGCAACTTAGTTCCCAACTTTACCCATAAGCATCTCCAAAAATGACTAAGAAATTTAGTGTCACGATATGAAACTATAGTATTTGGCACACCATGCAAACGAACAATTTCACGAAAGAACAAATCAGCAACATGTGTGGCATCATCAGTTTTGTGACAGGGAATAAAGTGTGCCATTTTCGAAAATCTATCCACAACAACCAAAATACTATCCCTCCCCTTCTGTGTGCGAGGCAATCCCAAAACAAAGTCCATAGAAATATCCTCCCAAGGCACACTAGGGACAGGAAGAGGCATATATAAACCATGTGGATTAAGACGTGACTTAGCTTTTTGACATGTTGTGCAGTGGCCAACAAATCTCTCAACGTCCCGACGCATCCGTGGCCAAAAGAAGTGTGCAGCAAGGACGTCCTCCGTCTTCTTCACACCAAAATGACCCATCAATCCTCCTCCATGTGCTTCCTGCAACAACAAAAGATGAACGGAACTATCTGGAATGCAAAGTTTGTTAGCGCGGAACACAAATCCATCATTGAGGACGAATTTGTTCCAAGTTCTCCCTTCTTTACAATTCTGCAACACATCTTTCAAATCAACATCATGTATATATTGTTCTTTAATGGTTTCCAAAACAAAAATTTTGAAGTCAAGCTGAGACAACATAGTATAGCGTCGTGATAAAGCATCAGCAATAACATTGTCTTTACCCTTTTTGTGTTTAATGACATAAGGAAAAGACTCAATAAATTCAACCCACTTAGCATGACGACGGTTCAGTTTTGCTTGACTACGAATATGCTTCAAAGATTCATGATCAGAATGTATAACAAATTCTTTAGGCCATAAGTAATGTTGCCAAGTTTCTAAAGTCCGAACAAGAGCATATAATTCCTTATCATAAGTAGAATAGTTCAGACTAGGCCCACTCAATTTTTCACTAAAATATGCAACAGGTTTTCCATCTTGTAATAACACACCTCCCAACCCAATTCCACTAGCATCACATTCAAGCTCAAAAGTCTTATTAAAATCAGGAAGTTGTAGCAAAGGAGCATGTGTTAACTTACCTTTCAATAGCATGAAAGCCTCCTGTTGTGCATTGCCCCAAACAAAGGGCACGTCCATCTTTGTAAGCTCATTCAGCGGCGCTGCAATAGACCCAAAGTCTTCGAAAAAACGCCGGTAGAACCCAGCGAGGCCAAGGAAACTCCTCACTTGGGTGACCGTTAGCGAAGTCGGCCAACTCGAAATCGCCTCAATCTTTGCGGGATCCACTTCAATGCCCTGCGCGGTAATAACATAACCAAGAAACACAACTCGATCGGTGCAAAAGGTGCACTTCTCAAGGTTACCAAATGATGTAGCCCCACATGTGGACAACACCATGGACACCATGCCAAATGGCCCAATGACAAGATCAAGAGTCAAGGCTCTTCACGAAAAGGTGACCTCGCTCCTCTCGATGTGTGATCTTGACCTTCCTTTGAATTGCTTGCTACCTCATGCCACTACCTTATGCATACTCAGGATCCACCCGGAAGATGACCCACAATGGAGTCAAGAAGATGGCCAAGAGGAACTCCAAGAAGATGGGCAAGAAGAAGAAGAAGGAGGCGAAGACTGCTGGACCGGCCTCCAGGCCGGCACCCCTCCAGAGCTGGCCAGCCTTCCAGCCGGCCTAGGCCGGACCCCAGGCCGGCCACCCTGCCGAGACCGCCGGCCTCCCAGCCGGCCCAGGCCGGTCTCCAGGCCGGCCACCCTCCCGAAGCCACCGGCCCCCAGGCCGGCCCAGGCCGGCCCCCAGGCCGGAACTCCACCTGCGCCAGCCGCAGCCCCAGGCGCCTGCCGGCCCCCAGGCCGGCCTAGGCCGGTTCCCAGGCCGGCCACCCGGCAGAACCCGCCGGCCCTCAGGCCGGCCTAGGCCGGCCCCCAGGCCGGTTCCCCACTTTCTGGCCCGTTTTGTAATAGACTATAAATAGCTTTCCACTTTCCCCATTTCGGGGCAGACTGAATCTGAGACTTGTGAGAGCTATGCTCCTCCTCCCTCGTAGCTAGGGTGCCTCGTTGAGGTAGATCTTGTTGTTGCTACTCTTTCACTGCGGTGTCTCTAGTAGTGCAAACCAATCTTTCACTGCGGTGATTCTATTGGATCGGTGGACCGGCCGGTAAGAGCAATCGGTTTCAACAAGAGTAAGTTTGGCTTTGATTCTTCGATCCAAAGGCTGCCTTTTTGAGGGTTTGTTGTTGGGTGTAGATCTTAGCAGGATTTGCTAGTTATCCTTGTGTTTTGCCCACGAATCTCCCTCGTTTCCCCTCGTGTTCTTCGTGTTCATCCCCGTTTCCCCCTCAAATCCGTGAAGATCGGGCCTAGCCCTACATCATTTGGTATCAGAGCAAGGGTTTCCACGGATTTGGATCGTGTTTCCACCGTTTATTAGCCTTTTTCCACCAAAATTTTTCTTTCCCATACCAATTTCGAAAATTCCAAAAAAATAGCCCATATGGATTTCGTTCGATCTTTCGATTTGGTGAGCGATTTGTGGTTTTGATCCACGGATCTCGTGCTTAAGACCTTTTCCCCACTTTCCGTTGGTGTTTTCCGGAGGCCTTTTCCGCTCCAAGTCCAAGCGTGCCGCACGACTATTCACCGACTTCATCTTCGTGTCGCTTCATCGCTACCTCGACGACATCAAAGGTATAGCTTCCGACACATCCCTTTCCATTTCGCGAAACTTTTTCCTAGGAGCTAGCTCTTCATAGTGTGAGCATTGCACTTGTGTGACACCAAGTAACCATATCATAATCTTGTGCGCATCTAGTTGTAGCGGACTCGGCTCGGGCAAAAGCATAAAAGCAAAAGAGAAATAGAAAAGATTCAAAAAAAAAAAAAGAGAAAAGCCGAGCCGTGATCCTAGTTATCCTCAAGCTCCAACTACCAATAGATAAATGGGTACACTTGTGCAAATCGGGTGCTCCTTCACATACACTTGAGCTAGTTGTCCTTCGAGAGGTGGTGCGGCACGAGCATAGTCTTCGTTAGGTCCAAGTTGCTCCTCCCTATAGTCGCACCATCCACGTTTGTCTCCACGTGTGAGTCTCTTTTGTTTCTCGGATTGTGTGGTTAGTCTCTTTTGTTTCGTGATCCTTGTGGTTATCCTCCACTTCTTGCAATAGCCTTTTCGTTGGTTTCGTTTCGATTTCTTGCCACTTTACCATACCCAAGCTCCTCATAAGTGTGTGTGTGGGTCGCTTTTGGATTGATAATCAAACACTTTTACTCTTGTGACACCATTGTCTCGGACGGCAAGCCCACTTGTCCAATACTATCAACCAAAGGTAAGAGCGGTTTTTAGCCACCACATATTCCACATATCACTTGTGTTTGCTTCTCATGGCTAGGGAAGAACAAGACGTCGACTTCGGCAAACAAGCGGAGGCCCTTAGGAGGTACATCGACGACAACACACGACGCTATGAAGAGCGCCATCAGGCCGCGCAACGTGAAAACGCTGAGCGCTTCGCTCAAATACAAGATGACCAACGTGAGAACAACGCGCGTTCCATGCGTATCGAGGGGTTGCTTCTCGAAAGACAACACCGGCACTCTTCGAGAGCAAGCTCAAGGTCTTCCCATCGTTCCAACGCAAGAAGCAAAGGTCCAAGTGAGATTGGTCAAGGTCACCACCACGACATACCTCCTCCACAAGCGAACTTGGACCATCACCAACACCACGACGAACATCGTCTCGAAGCGCCTCGCCCTCTAGCGAACATCGACCCTCCACTTCATCAAGCTCGTCCTCGACAAGAAATTCCGATTCCAATACTTGGATCCCCTACACATACATGAGGACAATCGACATCATCGTCATGAGCTACCTCCACATCGAGCCCGCCGAGTGCCATTGGCCGACAATCATGTTGATATTGAAGATGACGAGGATTATGTTCCACGCCACCACCCACGACATCGTCACCGAGACCGCCATCACCGCCATGATGATGATGATGAGGATGATCGCAAGAACCGTTTCAATCCCTCCCAAGCTTGTCATTCCTAAGTTCTTTGGCACCAACGACCCGGAAGACTATATTGCATGGGAATCCAAGGTCTCCAAGCTATTTCGAGTCTACAAGGTGCCGCAAGACAAACGAGTTGACCTCGCATCCCTCGAGTTTGAAGGCTATGCGCAACTATGGTGGGAACAACTCCAAGCATCCTTTGACGACCCAATAGACACATGGAATGACATGAAGAAGGAAATGCACAAGCGCTTTGTGCCACACCATTATGCCCGCGATTTGTACAAGAAGCTACAAGAACTCAAGCAAGGTATCAAGACGGTCGACGAGTACTACAAGGAGATGGAGTCCACTCTCTCCCGTGCACACATTGTAGAATCCGAGGAACAATCAATGGCACGTTTCTTGAACGGCCTCACGTACCCCATCAAGAAGATAGTGGAATTCCAACCTTATGAGAACCTTGTTGAGCTCGTGCATCAAGCCATGAAGGCCGAGCGCCAAGTTGCCGAAGAGCTCAAGTATGTCAAGGCCAAGTCCTTCTTCGCCACTCGAGCTTCATCATCAACACAACCCATGACTCAAGTCCAAGCTCAAGGCAATGCCAAAAGTTCTACACCGCAACCCACTACCACTTCCAAGAAGACGACGCCCTCACCACAAGCCGTCAAGTCATATCTCACTTGCTACAAGTGTGGAGGTCAAGGGCACAAGTCATTTGAATGCACCAACAAGAAGGTGATGATAGTCAATGACAATGGAGACTATGAGTCCATGAGTGAAGATGAGTACCACGCATTGAACAAGGTGGCCACGATGCAAAGCTTGGATGAAGACGATGACTACATCTATTGTGATGGTGACCCCAACCCCACTCTAGTTGTCACTCGAGTCTTGACTACAATCAACCAAGGTGATGACGCTCAAAGATGCAACTTGTTCCAAACCAAGGCCGGCATCAACGGCAAATCAATCAAGGTAATCATTGATGGTGGGAGTTGTCACAACTTGGCAAGCAAGGAGCTATGTGAGAAACTCAACTTGACATACAAGAAGCACCCCAATCCTTACCATGTGCAATGGCTTAGTGACTCCGGCACCGTGAGGATCCAACACACGGTTCAAGTATCCTTCAAGATTGGCTCTTACGAGGACACGGTGGATTGTGATGTGGTACCAATGTCGGTTTGCCACTTACTTCTTGGCCGCCCTTGGCAATTTGACAAGGCCGCTACTCATGATGGGCGCACCAACTACTATAGCTTCAAATGGAACAATAAGATCCTAGTGCTCCGCCCAATGACTCCGAGCCAAATCATCGCCGACAATGCCAAGACAATTGTACGAGCGCAAGAAAAACAATCCCCTAGTGAGTTGAGTGGTGAGAGAGCGAACCACATTCACGTGAGTGAGAGCCACAAGCCAAATATGAGTGAGAAAGGGAAAAGAGTGAGTCCCGGCGTAGTCTTGTTAGCCACCAAAAGTGAGATGAGGGAAGTGAGAGCAAACCCATCCACTTTCCACTTCGTGCTCTTATGCAAAGGAGATGGCAAAGAAACTAACGACTTAACCCAAGTTCCTCCGTCTATGTTGTCTATTTTGCAGGAATTCAAAGATGTCTTTCCGGATGAGCTACCTCAAGGACTTCCTCCCCTACGTGGAATCGAGCATCGCATCGACCTCATTCCCGGCGCCCCTCTACCCAATAGAGCGCCATACCGCACCAACCCGAGGAGACAAAGGAGATCGAGCGCCAAATTCAAGAACTCCTCGCCAAGGGACATGTTCGTGAAAGCTTGAGTCCGTGCGCCGTTCCGGTCATCCTCGTCCCCAAGCAAGACGACACACTCCGAATGTGCATGGATTGCCGTCCCATCAACAATATCACGGTGAGGTATCGACATCCTATCCCACGACTTGATGACATGCTAGATGAGCTTAGTGGTGCCACTATTTTCTCCAAAATTGATTTAAAAAGTGGCTATCACCAAATCCGTATGCATGAAGGAGATGAATGGAAAACCGCATTTAAAACAAAACTTGGTCTTTATGAGTGGCTTGTCATGCCCTTTGGTCTTTCAAATGCTCCTTCAACATTTATGCGTCTTATGAATCACGTCTTGCGGACTTTCATTGGCAAGTTTGTGGTTGTCTACTTTGATGATATCCTTGTTTATAGCAAATCCTTGCATGAACATGTCGACCATGTGAAGCAAGTTTTGTTGGCCCTTCGTAATGCTTCGCTTTTTGCCAATCTCAAGAAATGCACCTTTTGCACCGACAAGCTTGTATTCTTGGGTTATGTGGTTTCTTCAAAAGGGATTGAAGTTGACACCTCTAAGGTTGAGGCAATCACAAATTGGCCACCGCCAACTAATCTTGCTCAACTTCGTAGTGCTCTTGGTTGTTTGGGTTTTATCGTCGCTTTGTGAAAGATTTTAGCACAATTGCTTGCCCCTTGAATGAGCTTACCAAAAAGAATGTACCCTTCATTTGGGGCAATGCTCAAGAATCGGCTTTCAATGAACTCAAGAAGAGATTGACCGAAGCTCCTTTACTTGCTTTACCGGATTTCTCCAAAACTTTCGAACTTGAGTGTGACGCTAGTGGCCTTGGCATCGGTGGCGTCCTCATGCAATGTGGCCGTCCCGTTGCCTATTATAGCGAAAAACTTGATGGTGCTCGCCTAAACTACCCAATCTACGACAAGGAACTCTATGCCTTAGTACGTGTTTTGGAAGTGTGGCAACACTACCTTTGGCCCAAAGAGTTTGTTATCCATTCCGATCATGAATCTTTGAAATATTTGAAAACCCAAGCCAATTTGAACAAAAGGCATGCCAAATGGGTTGAATTCATCGAGTCTTTTCCCTATGTGGTGAAGTACAAAAAAGGCAAGGACAATATCGTTGCGGATGCTCTTTCCCGCAAGATGATCTTACTCACCCAACTTGAAATCAATGTTTTGGGTCTTGATGACCTTAAAGAACTCTATGCTTCCGATTCTTTCTTTGGTCCTATCTTTACCAAGTGCACAATTGACAAAGGTTGCGATGATTTCTACTTGCACAAGGGTTTCTTGTTTAAGGCTAACAAACTATGCATTCCCGAGTCCTCGCTCCGTTTGTTACTTCTACAGGAATCACATAGTGGAGGACTCATGGGACACTTTGGACGTGACAAGACACTCGCCATGCTATCTACACACTACTTTTGGCCACGGATGACGCGTGATGTGGAGCGCTTGGTGCGCCGTTGCCCAACTTGCCTCAAAGCTAAGTCCACGTTGAACTCTCATGGCCTTTATATGCCTTTACCAATACCACACACACCTTGGTCCGACATTAGCATGGATTTCGTCTTAGGATTACCTCGCACAAAGAATGGCAAAGATTCAATATTTGTTGTTGTCGATCGCTTCTCTAAAATGGCACACTTTATTCCTTGCAATAAGACCAACGATGCTTCACACATTGCAACTTTGTTCTTTAGGGAAATCGTTCGTCTACATGGAGTGCCGAAGACCATTGTTTCGGACCGCGATGTCAAGTTCACAAGCTACTTTTGGAAGGCATTGATGGCAAAGCTAGGAGTCAAGCTCCTCTTCTCCACCGCTTACCACCCACAAACCGACGGCCAAACCGAGGTGGTGAATCGAAGCTTATCAACTCTCCTTCGCGCATTAATCAAGCCAAACATCAAGGGTTGGGAGGAATGCATACCGCACGCCGAGTTCGCCTACAACCGTGCCTCCCACCGGGCGACCAAGCGAAGCCCGTTTGAGGTTGTCTATGGGTTCAACCCCAACACCGCCCTAGACATCCTACCACTTCCTCTACACGAGCGCACCGACATGGACGTCGACAAAAGAGCCGACTACATGAAGACATTACATGAGTCAACACGAGCAACTCTAGAGGAGCACACAAAGCGCCAAGCCACCAAGATCAACAAGTTGAAGAGGCCCATGGTATTCGAAGAAGGAGACCTTGTGTGGCTACACCTCCGCAAGGACCGTTTTCCGGATGAACGGAAATCCAAGCTTGCTCCTCGCGGTGACGGACCTTTCAGAGTGCTCAAGCGCATCAACGACAACGCATACAAGATCGACATACCAACCTCAAAGTACTTGGTGCATGACACGTTCAACGTCGCCGACCTATCCCCTTTCCACGGAGATGCAAGCGTTCAAGAGGATGACGAGTCGAAGACGACTCTTTCCGAAGGGGGGGGAGATGATGTAGCCCCACATGTGGACAACACCATGGACACCATGCCAAATGGCCCAATGACAAGATCAAGAGTCAAGGCTCTTCACGAAAAGGTGACCTCGCTCCTCTCGATGTGTGATCTTGACCTTCCTTTGAATTGCTTGCTACCTCATGCCACTACCTTATGCATACTCAGGATCCACCCGGAAGATGACCCACAATGGAGTCAAGAAGATGGCCAAGAGGAACTCCAAGAAGATGGGCAAGAAGAAGAAGAAGGAGGCGAAGACTGCTGGACCGGCCTCCAGGCCGGCCACCCTCCCGAAGCCACCGGCCCCCAGGCCGGCCCAGGCCGGCCCCCAGGCCGGAACTCCACCTGCGCCAGCCGCAGCCCCAGGCGCCTGCCGGCCCACAGGCCGGCCTAGGCCGGTTCCCAGGCCGGCCACCCGGCAGAACCCGCCGGCCCTCAGGCCGGCCTAGGCCGGCCCCCAGGCCGGATCCCCACTTTCTGGCCCGTTTTGTAATAGACTATAAATAGCTTTCCACTTTCCCCATTTCGGGGCAGACTGAATCTGAGACTTGTGAGAGCTATGCTCCTCCTCCCTCGTAGCTAGGGTGCCTCGTTGAGGTAGATCTTGTTGTTGCTACTCTTTCACTGCGGTGTCTCTAGTAGTGCAAACCAATCTTTCACTGCGGTGATTCTATTGGATCGGTGGACCGGCCGGTAAGAGCAATCGGTTTCAACAAGAGTAAGTTTGGCTTTGATTCTTCGATCCAAAGGCTGCCTTTTGAGGGTTTGTTGTTGGGTGTAGATCTTAGCAGGATTTGCTAGTTATCCTTGTGTTTTGCCCACGAATCTCCCTCGTTTCCCCTCGTGTTCTTCGTGTTCATCCCCGTTTCTCCCTCAAATCCGTGAAGATCGGGCCTAGCCCTACATCACCAAATAAACGCGCAGCACGCAAAGCATCAAAAATAGCACGCAAACGAGTCACATGATCCTCTAAAGATTTGCTGTAAATCAATATATCATCAAAGTAGACCACCACAAAACGTCCAATGAAAGCACGCAAAACTTCATGCATTAATCTCATGAAAGTACTAGGAGCATTAGTTAAACCAAAAGGCATCACTAACCACTCATAGAGACCAAATTTTGTTTTGAATGCTGTTTTCCATTCATCTCCTAATTTCATACGAATTTGGTGGTAACCACTATGCAAATCAACTTTAGAGAACATGGTAGAGCCACTCAATTCATCAAGCATATCATCCAAACGTGGTATAGGGTGTCTATAACGAATTGTGATATTATTAATAGCCCTACAATCAGTACACATGCGAGAAGAACCATCTTTCTTTGGCACCAAAAGAATAGGAACAGCACATGGACTAAGAGACTCACGAACATAACCTTTGTCGAGTAGTTCTTGAATTTGTCGTTCAATCTCTTTCGTCTCCTCAGGGTTGGTACGGTAGGCTGCACGGTTTGGAAGCGAAGCACCCGGTATGAGATCAATTTGGTGCTCTATTCCTCGAATAGGTGGCAGCCCCGGTGGCATCTCCTTGGGAAAAACGTCCGCATACTCCTGCAAAATGTTAGCAACAGCGGGTGGCAAAGAGGAAGGCATATCCTCAAAAGAAAACAGGACCTCTTTGCATATGATTGCATAACAACAGAAGTATTCACATCCAAGTCAGAAATATCAGATTTGGTAGCAAGTAAAGTTGGATGCTTCAAACGAATTTCATTAGGTAATTTGGAACCATATTTAGTAGTATTCTTATGTGGCATCACTTCATTAGCAACAATCTGGTTTTCACTCTTTTGTTTCTCCCTGATTTTTTGCTCTACTAGCTCTAGCAAGATCATCTTTCAAAATATGTTCAGGAGTCATAGGTTTAAGACCAATTTCTTTCCATCATGCATAAGAGTGTAATGATTAGTTCTACCATTATGCACAGATTCTTTATCATATTGCCATGGTCTACCAAGTAACAACGAACAAGCTTGCATGGGTACAACATCACAATCAACAAAATCAGAATGTGTCCCAATAGAAAATGCACAGTGTGAGTTCGTGTTACCTTTAGTCTACCTGTGCTGTCGAACCATTGAATATGGTATGGGTGGGGGTGCTGTCGTGTAGGGAGAGAAAGCTTCTCCACCATCTCAATGCTTGCTAAATTATTGCAGCTTCCACCATCAATGATGATTCGAATAGCACGGTCCTTCACAACACCGCGTGTGTGAAACAAGTTGTGGCGCTGATTTTGTTCTTGGCTTAGCTGCACACTCAAAGCGCGATGTGCAACCAAGCTCCTATAATTATCAGCATCCTCAGCGCCCATGACCTCTATGTCCTGCTCAGAATCTTCATTATCCTCGTGTTGTGCAGAAATAAGCGCGAGAGTCTCTTCATCATAATCACTTGCAGAATCATACTCTCCATCTTCGCGCACGATCATCACACGCTGTGTCTTGCACTCTCTCTCGATGTGACCATAACCCCAACAACGGCGGCATTGCACATCCCTTGTTCTTCCCGTGGACACCGAACTTCGAGCTGGACCATTAGATGTTGATGGCGGACTCGGTGCCGGTGTGCGTGATGGTGGTATGCTAGACTTGTTGGTCGAAGGAGGAGGTGCAGAACCACGGGAGCTGACATCCGATTGGCGTGGCGTCCATGAAGACGTACGACCTGCAGAAAAGTTAGGCCTTGTTCGTGGTTGACGATCCTGCACTTCACGTTCAGCTTTGCAAGCAAGATGAAACAAACGGGTGATAGTATTGTACTCCTTATATTCAAGAATTGTTTGAATCTCCCTATTCAACCCACCCAAAAAGCGAGCAAACATAGCTTCATTATCCTCAATAATACCACAACGAATTAAACCAGTTTGCAGTTCTTGATAATACTCTTCTACATATTTTTTACCTTGTTGTAAACGGGTGAGTTTTTGTAACATTTCACGCTGATAATAAGGAGGTACAAAACGAGTACGCATAGCATCTTTTAAAGCAGCCCAAGTAGTAGGGATATTATCATGATAAAGACGGCAATGTTCAGACCACCAAACAGAAGCAAAGCCAGTAAATTCACAAGTGGCGGCACAAACACGTCTATCCTCGGGATACTGTAAACATGCAAAACGTTGTTCTACTTCTAGTTCACATGTAAGATAAGCATCAGGATTATAGCGGCCCTCAAAAGGTGAAATAACTAATTTCAGTTTAGCAACATGGTCGTCTTCGCGTACCTACGCTTGCTGCCGGTGTGGAAGGTTGCGTGGATGTACATGTGGACGACCCGGTGGATATTCGGCGTCCGCTGCGTATCCGTCACCATGCTCGACGGGATTGACGACATGGCCAGCAGCAGATGCTGCCGAAGCTTGAGGGTCCTGGAGAGGTACACGACCTGCCCGTGGAACTGCGGGCCTTGCACCACGGGAGGCGGTATGCGGGGTGGCTGCAACTGTCCCAACAAGCGATCAAACTTGCCAGACAATTCAGCCAAGGTGGTGTTGACATCGTCGAACTTCGCATTGAAAGCAACCTCCGAGCCATCGATTTTGTCCATAGCACCACGGATCCGGTCCTCGGTGTCCAAAGCATGGTCCGTAACCATCTTCTCAAAGTGCTCCTGCAGCTCCTTGTTGGTCATTTCGATCTTCTCGTCCCCTGACATGATTAGTAGAAAACGAGAAACAAATACAAGTATATGTTCCTATCGACTACTAGGGTGTGGTAGAAAACACGCAATCCGTTAAGCAAAATATAAAGCTCTTACAAGTTCCTTACCAAGCAGGAGAGCGTCACGGCGACCACAAAGATTAGCACTCCGAAGATTGGACAAAGCGATCACCAGGCGAGGTACAAAGCACGTAGGAGAAATCTGTGGAGCTTTAGGACGGCTTTATATATGGTATAGAAATAATCAAAACAGGAATGCAAGTTGAAACAACGCTCAATGACGGTACCGTGCTGGTCCTAGACTAGACCGTACTAGAGACGCGAGCCGAGGACACCGACGAAGTCACGGCGCGGCACAATTAGGCCACACAGAAACAGCTCTCAACAGCAAGATATAAGTGAAGATCACAGAAAAGTAACAGGTACGTATGCACTGAAAGTGAGATGGTATGCTCTGTGAAGCGTGCGACGCGCTGATGAAAACGCGAAAAGTCGCAAAAATATCACTATGATGACAACTGTATCAAAAGAATCCCCGTACTAAAAAACGAGGGTAGGCTCAAATTTTTTTTTTCGAAATTGCTCTGCAAAGCGTGCCAGACTTGTCAAAAATCACGCAGTGCTCTGCAAAGCGTGCCAGACTTTTGTTTTTTTGATTTTTTTTTTTTTTTATGGATGAGTGGGGCGACGCGAGCAAGGAGTAACCGAGTTGAGCTCTACCTCGTTACGTAGAATTGGCGGATAAGGAAACAAGGGGAAAAGTACTCTCCCAAACCCTAACCCTAATTGATCTGGTGGCGCAACAAGGGGTGTGGCGCAAGAAGGAGGTATGGGGGCGAGGGTATGATGGAGTAGGGGTGGTCGGTGTTGGCGGCGGAAGGTTGTGGTGGATGGTGGTGGCGGACAGGTGGTGGCGGAAGTTGAGCTGCGGCGTGCAAAAGGTGCGGCGGCGGTGACTAGATGTGACACGAACTCGAAACTCTAAAGGAAGTAGACGCTACGACCAGCACTTTGACACGACGATGCAGACGAAGATTCAACAATGCAATACACTGAAAAGATTATGCAACATGCCCGGACTAGTTCTTAGGACGGAATGATCTAACCCTAATATTTTTTTTGGCTTTTTCGTGGACTGTAGGTATGACGAAACAGATGCAATCTATACTAGTAAAACTGTAAATCTCACCGATCAACCTGAAATCTGATACCACTTGATATGGCCTTGGTAGTCCGATCTTTCGATGAGATAGAGATACGTCGATTCTGGTGGAGTTCGACCTTGGCGATCCGACTTCCACGTACTAGTACGCAGCACCAATGCAATCTCTAAACCAATCTCCGGGAGTTACTGATCCTGCAGCAGCACGATCAGCCTGACCAATCGGTCTAGTTCTACCTGCGATCGAGGAACAAGTAAGAACCAAAGATGCAATCACGAAATTGCGGATGAAGTATGAGCTTTATTGAAAAGGTGGGATTCCGTAAGCGGTCTTGATCTGGTCGTTGGACACAAACCGAGTACACGAAGTTGCAGCAGTTGGCTAACTTTTAACTAAACAAAATCCAAGTCTAAAAGACGACCTAACTGGGGTATATAAGGAGGAGAGGTGTGGGATTTCGTCCAGCCATGGGGTGGCGGCCGAATCCTACCCTAGGAAGGCTTTCCTCCTTAGATACGGACTCTAAAACTGCCTATTAAAAGGTATCTTGAAAATACATGGGCCTGGCCCAAAAACGAGGTGGCGCAGCACCTATGAAAAGCCTTGGACAAAATTCATTAATTGATATCTTGTAAAATTCGTCCAAGCCTTCAAGCATCTTTATGGTGGCTTCAAATCACGGTAGTCTCCATTGGTAGCGTCATCATCTCCGTTGGTTGCACTCCTGCTGCCATCTCCTCCAACGTACATGCTCCATAGCTTGTCCCTCTCATCCATGCTTGGTCCATCATTCCTAAGAGAGACAAACACATTTGATTTAGGCAGCATCATATTCTCATGAATATTAGGAGTAGCTTGTAAGAACGAAAGTAGCTGTTGATTAAGTTGACATGCACGAGCTCTAGTCATAGGTCCTTGTAATGTAGGTGGTGTAGTAGTGGCGGTTGAATCTATAGCAGGGATGTCCTCATCACCTCTTGTGGAGAAGATCCCCATGGGATTCAAGACCTCTCCTTGTATTCGTATCTTGGAGTGATTCAAGGCCCCTCTTTGCGCGGAGTCTCTCTCGTGTGTGATTCTACTTCACCGTCTCTCACTCACGAGATTCTACCTCGCGCTCACCGATCTTTCACATAGGGATTCTACCTCGGGGTCTCTCCCTTGTGTGATTCTATTGGGCCGGTTGGACCGACCGGTGAGGGCAACGCGTCAATTGTATCGGGTTTGTGTTCTTGTGTTCTTCGTGTTCTTGCGTGCGTTCGTCCCCTCGTTCGTCAATCCGTGAAGATCGCGGCACCCTAGAGGGCTTGCCCTACACCACAAGGTCCATGTTCGTGCGCTCGTACAGAGGTAGTGGAAGTAGATCGAGCGCGGTACCTGGATTGAAGCCGTAGACGATTTCGAATGGACTCTTCCTTGATGATGAGTGTGTTGCGCGATTGTAGGCGAACTCGGCGTGTGGTATGCATTCCTCCCAACCCTTGAGGTTTGGCTTGATCAAGGCGCGAAGAAGCGTCGAAAGGCTACGATTCACGACTTCGGTTTGGCCATCGGTTTGCGGATGGTATGCGGTGGAGAAGAGGAGCTTCACTCCTAACTTGGCTATCAATGCCTTCCAAAAGTAGCTTGTGAATTTGACATCACGGTCCGAAACAATGGTCTTCGGTACTCCATGTAGATGAACGATTTCCCTAAAGAACAAAGTTGCAATGTGTGAAGCATCGTTTGTCTTATTGCAAGGAATGGAATGTGCCATTTTAGAGAAACGATTGACAACAACCAATGTGGAATCTTTGCCATTTTTTCCGTGGTAACCCTAACACAAAGTCCATGCTAATGTCGGTCCATGGGGTAGAAGGAATGGGAAGTGGAACATAAGGACCATGAGGGTTTGACGTGGACTTAGCTTTGAGGCATGTTGGGCATCGGCGCACAAGGAGTTGCACATCGCGGTACATCCGGGGCCAAAAGTAGTGCGTAGAGAGCATGGTGTAAGTCTTCTCACGTCCAAAGTGTCCCATGAGGCCGCCACCATGAGATTCCTTCAAAAGCAACAAGCAAAGCAAAGACTCGGGGATACACAGTTTGTTAGCTTTAACCAAGAAGCCCGTGTGCAAGTAGAAATCATCGAAACCTCCGTGGAAAATCGGGACCATCCCGCATTAGTCCGTTTCCATAATTTCATTCATTACACTATACGTTTAACCGCTTTGTTTTTAGCAGACCGGGAAGATTGACAACCTTCCTGCCGTTGGGGGCAAAGTAAGTGTTTGAGTGTTTGCAGGTCCGCGTTCGTCGACGGTTAAGCGCCAGAGATCGTTGTCGTGCACCTCGTTGTTGATTTCAAAGTCCTACTGTTTCAATAAACCTCGGTTCTTAATTGAGGGAAAACTACTACTTGCTACATCCACGCCTTCGCTTGGAGCACCACCCAACTCCATCAACTACACCATCAAGCAGTTTTCTGGCGCCGTTGCCGGGGAACACACTAAAGATACATAAGAAGATTAGTCCCCGCCAATTCTGCCAGCACTTAGCAAACTGTTTTTTGGTGCCTTTGCCGGGGACTTTGGAGCTCCAGCAAGGGGAGTCTCGCACTCTCAATCACTTTAATTTGTTTTTGTCTTGCTTAGCTTACTTCTTGTTTTGCTTATTTACTTGTTTAAAAAAAATTAAAACCCAAAAAAATTAGTAAGGCTAAATTTTTTGATAAGGCTAAATTTTTTGATTTTGTCCCACAAAGTGTTGCTGCTAATGAGTTTAGTAAAAGTCCTTTTTCAAGTTGCACCATTCATAAACTTGATGAAGATGACGATGATCTTGATTTTGAAAAGACTTGATATTTGGCATTGCGCCTAGCTAAAAGGCGTTAAAGAAAAGCGCTTGTTGGAAGGCAACCCAATATATATTTTTGCTTTCTTGAGTCATGGAGTTGTTGCTTCTGTAGCAACTTCATTGTATCTTTTTCTTTTGGTTTTTTGTGCCAATAATTAGCCTCTGATGTTTTGAAAGTGCAAGGTGTTGATTTTGCTGTCCAGAAACAGATTCTGAGCTCCTGTTACAGAAAATCTTGAAATATCTCAAACGTTATCTTTTTCTGACAATTTTTGAGAGAAAGCCTAACACTTTTATCTATCTTTCATTAGTTTTAAGTTTTCTGATTTGAGCTAAGTAAGTGGCTCTAAAAATTCGATCTTTACAGACTGTCCAGTTTTGACAGATTCTGCCTTTATTTGTATTTTCCTCTTTTATTAGCATCATTCGCGGTACTTTTTGCAAGCAGTGCCACTTTGAGGCTTAGTAAACAGTACCTAATGCTAAATCAAGTATGTGGAATTTGTCTTGGTGGAACCCAAGTGGATTTTATTTTATTAGAACTAACCCTCTAATCAGTTTATGAGAAGTTTTGTGCAAAGGGAATTTTTAGGTTCCATGAGAGAGGATGATGAAAGAAATTGAAGGATGGCCAAAAGCACAAGCTTGTTGATGCCCCCATGGCATCCCCCTATACATTCAATAAGACTCAAGTGTCTAAGCTTGGGGATGCCTTGGGCATCCCCTCTTCTTCATCAACAATCATCAGGTCGTCTCCGTTGTAACTACGATTTTATCACTTTACATATTATGTGCTATTCTTGGAGCATCATTTTATTTTACTTTCAGTTTGTTTTAGTTTGTTCGCTGTTCATTTACTTTGTTGGATCCTAGCTATCTTGTGTGGGAGAGACACGCTCCGCTTTTTCATTAGAATACTACTGTGCTTCGCTTATATTTTGTTGAGTATTCTTAGCTTTTGTTTTTCTTATCAGCTCTTGTGCTTCGCTTATACCTTTTTAAGAGCTGTTAGTTGTTGTTATTAGACTATCTTTTTCTTCACTTATAATTGTGTAGATACTAGTTTATGGTTGCTTCTATGATTTGTTGGTATGGTAAAAATGCCGTGCATGTGGTGGTGGTTTTGATGAAAATCTTGCATAGTCTTGTAGATCTTCATGGTTGAGTAACTTGATATTTGCCAGTTGTTTTGAGATATTAAGTGAATTAATGTTTAAAATTGCTGGTTATTTAAGTTAAGGCTCATTAGTGAAGAACTACCGTTAAAGCTTGAATTTATATAGTTGTTCATACTTGTAAGTTCGATAGTCAAGTATTTTCATCAAATGAATGTTTGGTTAACAAGGAAGACAATATGGAGTTTTGTGCTTATGCTTAATGTATGTTCTATATAGTCAGTCTTGTTCCGGTTGCTGGTGCTTGTTTGCTTTGATACCCTTTTGCTAGCTCAAAAACTCCGTACTGAGCAGGAATACTGCTCGTGCATGCGAATCCTTAAGCCAAATATCTTTCCAGCAGTGTCCACCATACCTACCCATACATGGTATTTCTTGCCATTCCAAGTAAATTTGTCATGTGCTACCTTTAAACTTTCAAAATGCTCTTTTTGGGCCTCTGTTTTTAGCTCATGAGGAAGTAGTAGGGAAGTTTGTTATATCCTGTGTCGAGCAAGGGTATTTCCCCCCTTTCACCTGGTGAGCATGGAATTTGTGCTCATTTATATTTGCCGAGAGCTGGCATGGGTTCCAGCCCATAAAGAAGAAAGTCCAATTTTCATCCCTGAACTTTTGAGTAAGTTTACTTTTCATCCTAAAAATTCTATTTGGTACAAAACGAACCTTGAACTCTTGAAAAAGTTCACAACCCATCTGACCAAGGAAAATGGTGATGTGTACTGCACCATCGCTTCACCCTCTTAAAGCCGATCGGCTAGTTGTGCCTCCCAGCTTGAAGGAATGAGCAAGGCAGCATGGATCGACCATAAAATTCTTCCGATGGGCGCGTCGATGATAGGATGTCATCGACGAGTGTGGTGGCACCGCTGAAATTGACATCAGTCTGAGCGGGGAGGTCCGGAGGTGTATATGGGTTAGGGGTGTGGGTGAGTTGGGCCGTGGACGGGTCAGACAAACTTGAGGGTCGTGCTTGAGTAGGGCGACGTAGACTAGCTATATTACATACGAGTGGGTCGCCGTGGGTGCACTGGAGGTTCGGGCATTTAGATTGAGTCATTGGAAGAGGTGATCAAGATTTGATTGTAATTCAACCTGGTTTAAAAAAAATTGTGCTACATGTTATCTAGACAAGGATTTTTCTTGAATTAAATGTGATATGGACTTTTCAAAAAGGTCGGGGTTTGTTTCAGACCAAACAAAAGTTTTAGGACAAAAACTGAACTTCCCGAAGAGTTTAAGGATGAGAAGTGGACTTTCTTCGCCCGCAAAATATAAATTCAACCATCATTAATATCTCCTTCACACATTGTAACTGAGAAATCAGTCAAACATTGGCTAGTGATAAACAAAGGAGAAAGAGGGATGTTCTCGTTCCTCTATGGGAGCCGCTCTCAAAAGTCTAAAAGCCTTGCTTGGTATGGGGGACTAACAGATTTATTTGCTATAAATTCATTGACGAAAGCATGCATATCTCCAAATTGTTTTACTTCTGTTTTTAAATTTTAAAAAGCTCTAGCACATGATTAATCCCTGCTTCCCTCTGCGAAGGGCCTTTCTTTTACTATTCATGTTGAGTCAGTTTTCCTTTCCTCTCTCCATCTACTCAAACCAAGCTTGCAACACTCGGTCTGGGTGCAGTTGATTATATTGCATCTTTATGCTTAATCATGATTCTTTATGTTGACTTTATCTATAAGATAAGCATATTGAAAGTTGAAGCAATGCTGAAACTTGCATCTTCCTTTGTGTTGACTTCAAAAACTTTTGACAAGAAAATATTACCTTGAGGACTTTCATGTTATGTAAATGTTTATGCTTTCATGTCTCCAAAGTACTATTCATGAAAGGTTTTGCTAAGATAATGCAACTTGGTTACTCATTGTTTTCTTATTATCAACTATAGACAATTGTTTTGGATCACTTTATTCATATCATGTGCTTTTACATTATGTCGGGCCCACGGCTTCCACGGTAGCCTGGCCCAGCTGCCAGCGACCCCACCAGTGCCACGCAGGAGGCCTCCCCCTGCGGCAGACGCCACATCATTTCAACATGAGACATGCCATGGTGGCATGCGCCTCGTGAGAGCCCTCACCCCTTCGCGGAATGAAGACCAAGGAGCCCTCGCGGGGGAGCTTCGCGAGGGCTGCTTCACGAGGAACGCCTCGTGAGGACTCCCGAAGGAAGCTGCGCGGAAGCTTCCTCCTCCTTACGGACACCGTCGCGTCATGCCTGTGCAGAGTGACGTCAAAAGCTCTGTGCCATCACCAGGATAAGCTGGCCATTTCCCCGTTTGTGATTAAAGAGGGGACAGCGTCAGACCAGCCAAGACCAGGACTGAAGACTAGTCCTTCGGGGACAAAGAGGTGCCCGTTGGGGGACACGCCCTGACGGGTCATGTCATCACCAAGCTCAACATGCCAAGGACCGTAGCCTTCCCAGGCTGCGTTGCACGCTTTGGTGATAAGCCGACAAGGACCCATCGCCTTAGGGCCAGGCTTTGTTTCTTTCTCCCTTTAGGCCGTTTGTGGTAGCCCTTCGCGCCAAGGGGAAGAGGCCCAGGCCAGTATAAATAAGGTGTCTACACCACCGTAGAAGGGGTTCCGATTCTGATCCCAGAAAGAGAACTAGTCTCTCCAAGCGGGAGTACACACCATCGTAACCTCCACAAGCAATATAACTCAGATAAGCAGGAGTAGGGTTTCACACCATCGTGGTGGCCTGAACCTGGGTAAATTGTCGTGTTCTTTGCTCCCTTTGCTCATCACGGTGTCTCGAAGACCAACTCCTAGGTAACTCTCAGCACCGTGGACGAACAAGGGTACCCGGAGACCCAACACTTCGTCATTTGGCGCGCCAGGTAGGGGTTGAGAAGCTTGCCTCCAGCCAACCTTTCCCAACATCTCATCCAGCGTCTTCTCCGACATGGCCGACAAGCGCGATCAGCGCATCCTCCGCAGGCAGGCCCGCCCCGCCGCCACCGAACCCCTTCAGCGCGAGGAGCCGCACCGTGTCGACAACGCCCGTGTCTCCACCGAGCATCGCGTCGACAACGCACGCGTTTCCGTCGAGCGCCGCGTCGAGGACGGCCGCACTACCATCCAGCGTCACGCCGAGGACACCCGTGCCACCATCAAGTGCTGTGCACAGGAGCGCGGCAAGAATCATGTCCAGCCACCCGCATCGTCATCTATCAACCACGGAGGGGCTGCCCACCCCAACAGGCAGAGGCCCATGACGTCGCCGCCTCCGCCCCCAACTCCTCCTCCACACCCATCTCAGCGTGTTGAGTCCCAGCGACGCGACGCCGAGCCCACCACGTCCGCCGCCTTGCGTATGGCCCACGAGCTGCTCCAATACCGTCCCAGGGAGGATGAGATGAACGAGTGGCCCGACCGCATCGCCGAGCTTATCGCCAACACTGCACCCGAGCTCTCCCAGCGCCACCGCGAGGCGCTGCCGCCAGACAGACACCAGTTTTATCCCGCGGACAGGAACAACCACGCGGTCCTGCACCACCTTCGCCTCCGCCGCCACCAGGAAGAAACCAGGGGTGACATGCCCGCATGCCTCCTCCTCCCCCTCCACCGCCTCCAGCAGTGTCGCATGGCGCTTCCTCTCCACACGACTGCCGCATGATCTCCCGCGCACCAGAGGACGCCCGCGTCGTGCTCGAGCCCCGGCGCGTGTGAGGACCGCACTCTCCAACAGGTGGTCAACACCGGCAACATCAACCGCCCTCCCCCCGCCGTCGCCGCTAATGCCTCTATCTACGGCGGCAGCTGCATCGCCTTCACCACCGAGCTGCACCGGGTCACGTGGCCCCAGAAGTTCCGCCCCGAGCTTCCCTCGAGCTACGACGGGAGCTCCAACCCTGAGGAGTTCCTGCAGCTCTACACCATCGGCATCCAGGCTGCGGGCGGCGACAACAAGGTCATGGCCAACTGGCTCCTGATGGCTCTCAAGGACGCTGCACGCTCATGGATCAGGAACCTCCCCGAGGCGTCCATCTCTTCATGGGCGAGCTGTGCGAACAGTTTGTCGCCAACTTCAGGGGAACCTACACACGCCCCCTTAGCAAGGCGGTGTGCCAGCAGCCCGGAGAAACGCTCCGCAAGTAAATCCAGCGCTTCAGCCAAGTGTGCAACAAGATCTCCCGTATCTCTGAGGCCTTCTCCATGGGCATCACGAACATCCGCATGCGCGACAAGCTTGGTGTCCACGACGAGCTCACCTCCACCGTCAAGCTCTTCGAGATGGCGGACAGATGCACCAAGGCTGAGGAGGGGCGTCTGTTCGCCCACAACGACCCTGACATCAAGACAGAAGAAGCACCCGCCAAGCCCAAGGCCGCCCCAAGCGCAAGCCTCAGGCTGTCCTCGCGGCCGAGCCTGATCAGAAGCAGCCTCGCGAGGTGAACCCCGTTCCTGCCAAGCGTGATGACAGGCGTTTATGCGCCTTCCACAACTACTACGTCCACGCTACAGCCACCAGCTCAAGCAGTACCGTGAGCACCAGCACCAGCGCAGCGGCCGCGGCAGGGGCCGAGGCCGAGGTAACCAGTGGGACGGCCGCAACAACAACGACAACCAACGCGGGAACAACTTCAACGGCAACTACAACGCCAACAACAATAAACGGCAACTACAGCGGAGGCTTCAACGGCAACAACTACAATAACCGCCCTCAAGCCAACGTCGTACAGAACCTCGTCGAGGTCCCCAACAACAACCCTCATGAGGAAACGACGCTGGGGGCTACCAGGTGCCTCACACGGCAGCATGCATCCTTGGCGGGTCACAGGCACCAAGGTCAAACCGCCACCTCAAGCATCTCACTCGTGGAGTTCACGCTGTCCTTCCCGAAGCCGGGGCCATGAAGCCCCTCAAGTTGTCACACCACGCAATCACCTTCGACAAGCGAGACCACCCGTCCTCGACAAGTGTTGTGGGCCTCCTACCGCTCATCTGCACTCCCACCATCAGCAACATAGCTATCTCGAAAACTCTCATCGACGGGAGTGCTGGCCAGAACGTACTCTCCGTCGACACCTTCGAGAGGTTGCAGCTGCCTCACGAGCGACTCATGCACACAAGGCCCTTCACGGGGGTGACAGCCGGCACTACTACGCCCATCGGCCAAGTGTCGCTTCTCGTGACTTTCGGCACCCGCACCAACTACCGCACCGACCTCATCGACTTCGACGTCGCCCACATGGAGCTGCCCTACAACGCCATCCTTGGCTACCCCACTCTCGCCAAGTTCATGATGGTCACCCACCATGGCTACAACATCGTCAACCTCCCGGGGAGCAGCGGCACCATCACTGTCCGCAGCGACGAGAAGGATGCGGTACGCTCCATCGAGCGCGCCTTCAAGGATGCTGTTGCTACCTCTCCTGAGGAGGAAGACCTCGAGCCCTCCGCCGTGCCCACGAAGAAGAAGAAGCTATTCATGGAGGAAAGGACAACCACAAAGAAGGTGTCGCTTAACGCCAACGGTTCGGGGGCTACCATCATCATCGGCAGCAGTTTGCTTCCCAAATAGGAAAGCGCGCTTGTCGCCTTCCACAAGGCAAACGCTGACATGTTTGCGTGGACACCGTCAGACATGCCCGGAGGGGAGGTGATCGAGCACCACTTAGCAGCATGCCCTAGTGCGCGCCCCATGAAGCAAAAGATATGTTGCCAAGCACCGGAAAAGCAAGACTAATTTTTCCAGGAGATCGAGAAGCTCAAAAAAGGCCAAGTTCATCCGCGAGGTGTCCCAGCCCGAGTGGGTCGCTAACCCTGTCGTGGTCCTGAAGGCCAATGGCAGAAAGCGTCTTTGCGTCGACTTCACCGACCTCAACAAGACCTGCCCCAAGGACCCATACCCGTCTCCCGCATCGACCAAATCGTCGACTCCATCGCCGGTTGTGATCTACTTTGTTTTTTCGATGCCTTCTCCGGATATCACCAGATCAAGATGGCGAAGGAGGACGAAGAAAAGACAACATTCATCACCCCCTGCGGTGTGTACTGCTACGTGTGCAGGCCCTTCGGCTTGAAGAACGCAGGGGCCACCTTCCAGAGGCTCCTGTGCAAGGCCCTTGGGGCCCAGATGGGCCGCAACACCGAGGCGTATGTGATAAGGATCAAACCAATGATCCTAGAGTTTTGCCCGATCTTTCACAGTGAGTCAACCAGGTAACAATTCTTCCAACCGCGCGATGAGCGCAACCTGAAGAAGAGAAACGAATCCAGCAAGCAATGTGGAGATAATCTACACACCTCAAACCTGAGCCTGATAATCCTTGATGAACACAAGAACCCTCGCAGCAATCTTTATTACAAACTGATAAGTAGCATCGCCGTCCCCGGAGGGATACTTCACCAAGAAACACACACGATCGTTTTGACTAAAATTCTGAACCCCCTTCCCTGATGCGCCCCCCTCTCTTCATATGAAGGGGTGAGGCGCCCCACCTAGTGGGCCTCGACCTGACTTGGTTGGACAGGCCCAAACCAAGCCAAAACTCACAATTATTAAAATCCTAATTATTAAAAATAACAACGACACGCCTAGCTTGGTGGAGTCCTGAAATTGGGCTTCACCTCCTCCGCCGTGCTCGTATCATCCTCCCCCCCTTCAAAAAGCGTTGTCCTCAGCGCGTGAGGGTCTGCTCGAAAGGGTGTCGTGATATCAACAGCATCACACGTCTTCGCCATCGTCAAGTCTTGCCTGCCTACCACACCACATCCTCCCTCTCGGCCTGCGTGACTTGATTCAGCACTGGCGCCTCCTTTCTTCTCCACATGAGCTTGGACTTCAGCGCCACCACCTTCAAGGACTCGTCTAAAGATGGCAGGAAACAACCGCCATATTGTTTGGACAATTTCAGCTCGGTCGCTAAGGATATTGGGCTGGGAGTATACAATCTGGAACGCACACAAATCATGCTTTTCAAATTGTGCTTATTTGCCTTATTTGGAGCACGGACACGGGTTCTGCACCTATTCCAATTTCGGGACTCCTGACAGCCAATTTCGAATACGTGATTTCCTTCCCTTGCAGGGATCCGGTGGTTCTCGGTTGTTGCTGTCCGCATCATCGCCCTTTGTTGCTGAACATGAACCTTCTTTGTACGACCCTGCAAAGTGGAAATGCCCGGGCCACACAACTGACGAACACGTCCATCCTTGCCTTTGTGCACACGCACTGCTGCTCCAACAAAACGTCTCAGAGGTGTTCTAACAAAACTGCGGTCGTCGCCATATGCATGGAGACACGAACAGCACCACTATCATAGGTCTGAACACCATTGGCAACACAAACTGGAAGTGTATCACATGCTGCAATATCATTGCTTTCATCAAGAAGAGGTTTGACTTCAACCGGGTTGTTAACAACAAGTACAACCGGCTTGTCATCTACATGCATGGCTGAAGTAGTTTCAGTACTGACGCTCCTAGCATCATGCTCAACCTTGGTTGTGGTTTAGCCTTATGCAACTTCTCCTTGCGTACCACCAGCTCCACATCGGATTTTATTTGATCATCGTTCATAGGCTTCAAAGTCCGTTGTTTGCCATCATGCACCAAAGAATATGTATTTGCTCTCCCAGCATGTGTAACATTGCGATCGTACTGCCATGATCGTCCAAGTAACAGCCCACACACCTCCAATGGCAACACATCGCACTCCACCTCATCGGCATAATCACCAACTGTAAATGGCACACGCACCTTGTGAGTAACCTTCAGCATACCGCAGCTATTCAACCACTCAAGATGCTTAGGTTCAGGAATACGCCATGTGGACAACCCCAATGATGCCACCAGGGCCTTGCTTATGCCATTAGTACAGCTACCACCATCAATCATCAACTTGCATGCTTTTCCTTTAATCATACACTGTGCCTGAAATAAATTCCAACGCTGGCTTCTTTCTGCTGTCATGCAAGCACCATGTTGTACTCTCTTGAGTTGCATATTCAGCCCACTAAATGGTACAACGTCCGCAGGGATAACCACCTTGTCCAGCTCCATGGACTTCTCCAAAAATCTAGTACGCAGAAATTGTTTGAAATCTTCCCAAGTAGATGTTCCACCTGTAATGCCCTTCCCGGACCTCTCTTCATGCCACCAACTAGCCACAGTTTCATCCACACGCCGATATGCAAGAACATATTCAATATGGGCACCAAACGTGCGGTCGAGTGTACGACATCTTGCCAAACCATGGTCCATGTCAGATTCCCAAGACTGAAAATCGGTGTAGGTTGCAGAACTCGCCAACCTCCAGTTGATGTTTGTGGACTCAAGTTCCAAACCTACCACGATAGTGGTGTAGTCATGATAGATATCGTCGGACTTCGCCATCACACGAACATTCCTGGATGAAACCATCTTTGAATATTTGCGTCTACTGCGCAGACTGTATCTATGTCACGCGAGGTAGACAGATGCAGCAGCAGAAATCAGCAGAAAATACTCGTAGTTACTATAGCTGCTAGAGTAATTTCGTTTTTTTATATAAACCGATCTGAAAATCTCCTTCTATTTCTGATCCAAAATTGTCTCTTCTCTTTCCGTATATGTTCCCAGAAATATGGAACAAATTGCACCGAATCTGTACTTTCCTTTCTGTTCTGAATTAATTCCACCAAATCCGGAATTAATTAAATCCGAGATTTCCTTTTCTGTTTTGATCCGAAATTAATCCCACAAAATCTGCAACAAATTAAATTCGATATCTCATCATTCCTTTTTTTTGGTTTTTAATTTCCTGCCTTCCGTAGCAATCAGATCCGCACCTTCCTAATTCTGATTCGATCTGGATACGTAGCAATCTGCTCATTCCCTCTTTCCGTTCCGATCTGCACACCAAAAATGCTCCGTATTTTTTTTCTTCTTTCCTTTTAACGATGCAACAAACCCGATCCAACTCGGTAGCAAAACTCTTTCCGTTGCTGTGAAGG
>QRDG01001480.1:94538-136258 GCA_012064385.1 Puccinellia tenuiflora | reverse complement strand
GGAGCCAAAATATGGCCGTTAGGCCAATTTTCGGGCAGCCGAGGAGGGAGGCCGGCCTGGCCGGCCATAGCCCGGCCATGATGGCTGGCCAGCAAACAGAGAGCCCCCGGCCATGGGCCGGCCATGCTGGCCTAGCCAAACCAGTGAAACTAAAATTGCAATATCTTTTGCATCCGGACTCCGTTTTCGACGATCTTGGGCTCGTTGGAATCACCATAACGAGCACAACAAGATATGCATATGAAACGTCATAGTCCAACAATATATTATAATATAAATGTGGAAAGGTTAAACCTCTTTCTTGCAAACCGGAACCGTCATATCTTTGCAAATGAAGTCCGAAAGAGGTGAAACCAATTTTGTTGGAAAGAGGATGATAGTAGCCATCCTTGGAATATTTGAAAACAATTAAGAGATAAATTCTCAACACATGTATGTGTGGATAATTTCTCAAGGACAAACCGACAATATTTCTAATATCGAAACGCATGGAAGACGCATATGAAACCGTTTTCGATAGCTTGGCCTTGTCATGACAAGCACGACAAGCACCAAGACCCACCATGATAAGAGACAAATAAGAACCAATAAAGATGATGCCAATGATGCAAGGTTTAGCTCTCTACGACCGATACGCTAAAGCTCACTTGAGAGCCCCTCTTGATAGTACGGTTACCTATCCTAAAACCCGGTCTCCCAACTACACCACGAGACCGGTAAAATAGAAACCTATCAAAATCAAACTTTGCCTTGCGCATTCCACTTGAGCTAGATGATGACGATCTTGATCTCCTCTCAAGTGGATCACCTTTCTTGATTACGCTCTGCTCGGTGAAGCCTCGCATATTGCTCCCCCATACACCAATATGGGAGAGACACTCTTTCGCATATCTTCACTTGCCCTTATCTTGTATGTTGATCAACTTGCACTTACCTTGATCAACATATAATCTTCTTCTTTTAGCTTTGACTCCAACATATGGAGTTCAAGCATTCCATACGGACCAACACCTTATCTTGTATGTTGATCAACTGCACTTAGCTTGATCAACATATAATCTTCTTCTTTTAGCTTCGACTCCAACATATGGAGTTCAAGCATTCCATACGGGCCAACACCTTATCTTGTATGTTGATCAACTTGCACTTAGCCTTGATCAACATATAATCTTCTTCTTTTAGCTTCGACTCCAACATATGGAGTTCAAGCATTCCATACGGACCAACACCTTATCTTGTATGTTGATCAACTTGCACTTAGCCTTGATCAACATATAATCTTCTTCTTTTAGCCTTGACTCCAACATATGGAGTCAAGCATTCCTTATGGACCAACACTAAATATAACTCAAAGCACACATTAGTCCATAGAGATTGTCATTAATTACCAAAACAACATATGGGGGCAACCATGCTCTTTCAATCTCCCCCATTTTGGTAATTGATGACAATCCCTTTTGAGAGGGTTTAGATAATGAATTAACAACCTTGCAAGACGAATACGCAAGGATGCATGAGCATGAAAGGCAAATGCTTAAGAATCAAACTAAGCATAAAGCCAAATTCCCTTAAACCCTCTAAACTTCTCCCCCATTGGCATCGATTGCCGAAATGGGAAGAAAAATTTAGAAAGCCAATATAATATGAATTCCTCCATAAAGTGTGCATTTCTCAAAATATGAGTGGAATCAAATGCACATATCCATTGACGAATAATTAGAGGAAATCAAACTATATTGAGGATCAAAGATTGCAAATAAGATGAAGTCATTCTAAACATCTCCACAAAGGAGATAGTCAATCAAAAAGATCTGAAAGCGAGAGTTCTAAATAAAATGGAGAAGCTCCCCAATGTTCATGCACTATTGAGGAGTGCACAAATATGGTATCCTCGCTCCCCCAAAATCATCTAGAACACTCACCAAGTGCAAGATGTAAAAATTAAAGCAAACCAAAGCACTTGCACTAAAGATGTGGTTGAGACATAAGGAGATACCTATTAAAAGAAACTATCAAGAAAGGTCCAACCAAGAGTATGTGTGTGTGACAAGACAATTAATTTGGTAAGACACATAGTCTTAACCAAATGGAAATAAGTGATATATCAAGTATTGTCACACACACAACTTTATAAAGAAGATTTTCAAAATAATATGTTCACAACCTCAAGGATACCAATCTTAAAAAAAATCAACATAGGATAGGCCCAACCGAGATAAAAGGAAGATCTTTAAATGAGTATGTTCACAAGCTTAGGGATACCAATTGGAACTAAATCCAATTGAAAATGCCAAAAGCTAGTGAGAGCATTTAGCCAATAAAAATTAACATGCTCACCATGATAAGCATGAAGTCAAAGATCTTTACTAGAACTTGAGTGCGCAAAGATACCAATAAAAATGAGACAAGCACTCATGAGACAATTTGGAGCCACCAAAGAATTATAGATAAAGCAAGGTAGCTCAAAAGAATTAGGATACCAACTAAAGGTGACCTCTCTCATATGTATAGGTTTCTAAGTAGACAAATCATTGATGATATACATCCACAAAGAAACTTGCACATATGGGATGGTTGATAAAGTGGAAACCATGGTATCCAAAAAGGGAAAGTCGTGAATATACAAAAGAGATTATTGCTTAAAAGCATAACACATAGCTCAAATTTATCTCATTGTATATTAATGAACTTCAAACACATCAAATGCATCACACATATCACTAAGGGAACAAGAGATAGTGAAAATGCTTTGAGATAGGCAACAAGTATCACAAAGAAATAATACTAATTGAAGGAAGGTTTTTGCAATTTCATCACAAATATCACAAAGATATACCAAGTGAAGGAAATAAGCCAAAACCACAACAATTGCACATTTAAAGTTTTCATGCTAAGAAACAACCTACAAAAGGTTGAAACTAGAAAGTATGCATGAGGTAGATACTTGTTACCGAGATATCTTGACGATGAAGAAGATGAGGATTTGTTTATCATCAAAGCTTGACTCCAATAATCACACGGTGAGAACACCTTCCTTATGAATGAGGCAAGCATCCAATGTATCTCCATTGTACCTAAAACACAATTTAAGCACAAAATGGTTCCCAAACTCATTGGGTCCCATAGTAGTTAGATAAACTACAATATATAGGAAACACTCCGCATAAATATGTGCATATAGATATGAAATTGAATTTCATGCACATCTTAGCCGGTTTAGGATTTGGTGGAGTATCCCCTATATATTGGAACTAAAAGACTAGCATGCCATAAAATATACATACTAGTACATATACATGCATAGACTCATGAGAACCAAGAGAGATACAATTTGGACAAAAACACCAAGTAAACCAAGAGAGAGCACACCAAGGTGTGACACAAAAAGGTTGTCCAAATTATATCAAAGTCCAAATCAACACATGATTGAGGAAAATCAAATCAACAAATGATTGATGAAAAATCAATCAAACAAATGATTGATTCCAAAACACATCAACACATGAAGTGAGATATCAATAGGAATCAAATCAAACAACACATGAGAGATAAGACACCAATTGGAAATAAGATACCACTAGGAGAAAAGATACCAAGAAGAGGATAATACTTGACCGGAATCAAGTAAAGTAAAATAAATCAATAAGGTATCAAAACTCCCACATCAATATTAAATCCCAATTAATACCAATTGAAGGTACCAAAGCAATGCCGATGAGCATACAGACAAAAGGAGAGATGCTCAAATGGCTTTCCTCATTCAAGGAGATAGAACATAAAATGGGGAATGAGAAAGCAAGACTCCCAAGAGAGAGCAAGGTTACACCAAATAAACCAAACACCCTCTACACTTTTAATGATGGCACAAAGCATCAAGAGAAAAAGATTTGTCTTCCATAAACACATATGATAGAAATCAATTGCCAATTGAAAGGATCAAATATTGATAGATAGAATAGTGTTCTAAATAAAAAGGAATGCTCCCCCAAGATTCATGCATTATTTTTGATATTTGCATTTGAATACAAATGCACGCACAAGGGATCATTACTCTTCATATTTTATTTACAATACTAAACACTACCAATTGAAAATTAGGATCCATGCAAGAGGCAAGGAAGGCAATGGGAGTCAAATAAATATTTTGGCAAGAGATGGGGCAAATAAAAGTCAATGCCAATGTAAGGATAATCAAAAATATTCTATCACAAACATAAATATGGATTGTCCAATGACAATGACCATTTGGGATTATTTTCCCGGTGATAGGGGTATCAACGAATATCCTCACACGATAAAACATATGGCAAGAGATAAGAAATTAAATACCATATTTTAATAAAGTTTGTTGGTAGTTCCAACTATTCAAACCAACCGGCAAGGCCATGGTTAGAATAATATGGAACAAATGGTTTCTCAAATAATATATGGAAGTGCATATTAGAGAAAAACCACACCAAGCAAACTCACACAAACAAGAGTCAAAGGATAACCAAAATGAAAAATTGGAACTTGTTTGAGCAAACATGCCACATAGGAATAAGATAATTTACACAATCAAATCTAAGTGGCAAACCTCAATGTTCACATTGTGTGGGATTGTAATATGCACAAAGCTTATTACTCCCCCATAATGTGATAATTCATATTATCTAAGCAAGAGGCAAACAAAACCAACTAGAGAAATTAATGGACATTGTAGAATTTGAATTTCTCATGAACATGACATACCACATAGTAGCTAGATAATATTGAAACATCAATCCTAGGTGGTGTGCCTCATGTACACACATTTTTAGGTTAGTGAAGTGCACAAAGCATATCACTCCCCCAAAATGGGATAGTCCATTAATCTCTCAAAAGCCAATTGAAATCAACACAAGATCCAATAAAGACTCAACACAAAGTTTACACATATATGGAGCGCACATTAACATACACAAACTTGATTGCTCAAGGTAAGTAATAAGCACAACATATACAAGCATATGCTAGGAACAAAACTAACACATGCAAGGGAGCAAGCAACTTTCAATGTATATATAATTTAAACACAAGTTACCGCAAGAAGGAGCATTGGATATGAGATAGATATATGATAATCCAATTGGCTTGGCTTGATGAATTATAAACATGAAGATCCCTTAATTCTTCACATGATAGCCAAGTCGCCAATGTCCTCCAACAACAACCTATTGATCAAGTTTGAGCTTGTTGGTCCCCAACCAAGTTGGGTCCTAAGAAGTTAGTCACAATAGGCTTGGCAACCCAAATGGTTCTTTTCTTGACACCACTTTGAGTTCCCACATATTTGGCAAACACATTGCCAACCCTATCCTTCCTAAGAGAATAAACATCATCAATTATTATGGGGTTGGATAGGGTACCATTAGTGCATGAAGAAGCCAAGTGATCCTTCTCACGGCATAAGTAGCAACATCGACTCTTCTCTTTCTTCTTAATAGGCTCCCCAACTTGAGGAGAAATAACTTGAGTCTTCTTAGGAGGTGGCCCTTGTTCAACTCGAGATTGAGCATGAGATTGAACAATAGGCCGCTTCCCTAGTTGCTTCTCACTAAGAGGCTTCTTCTTCATTGGGCAATCCCTAACATGGTGCCCTTCAACTTTGTACTTGAAGCAAACAATCTTGGCCGAATGATTGACTTGTTCTTGGCCCTTCTTATTGCTACTCTTGGACTTGTTCTTGATATTGGAGTTGAATCCAAGTCCACTCTTGTCATTAGGGGATTTTTGCACACTCAACATGTTGTCAAGTGTGGCCTTCCCTTTATGACGCTTCTCCACATCTTTCTTCAAAGATGTAGCTTGTACCTTGTGCTCTTTAGACTTCCCTACAAGGTTAGTAGCTACACAAGCACTAGTGGAAGTTGAGGCTTCATTGTTAGAGCAACTAGGCACGAAATGTAATTCAACATATGATTTCCCACTAGGTTGAGATGAAGAATTACAAGGACTAGCACATGGTATTATAGTATTTTTAGTAGAAGTTGTGCCATTGTCCACATGAGGCTCACTAGATATTACCTTGGTAGCGATAGCCTCATGAGCTAACTTAGCTTATCATGAGATACTAGAAGATCCTCATGAGAGCTCGAGAGATTCTCATGGCTTTCTTCCAATATCTCATAATTGCTAGTTAGCAATTTAAGTTGAGCCCTTAGCTCAACATTATCCTTTAAAATGGATGCTTCACAAGAAATAGAGTTAGTAGCACAAGCATCAACATTAATAGCAATGGGAGAACAAGTAGGAAGCTCTTTTAGCAATTGAGCTTGGAGTTGATCATGGGACTTAGTGAGATGTGCAAGAGAATCTTCCAAGGACTTGACATCCTTTTCAAATTTCTTATTAGCCTCAAGGAGTCTAACAATTTCAACAACAAGCTCATCATTTTTTATTTTAAAATCATTAGCCACCTTGAGAGCTCTATCATGAGTTTTATTTACTTTAGATAACTCTAGAGTAAATGTCTCCTCAAGAGATTTCTTGGTGGTTTGTTCTTCTTCAAGAGCTTCCTCAAGATCCGCAATCGTGTTCGCATAATCACGTTCGCGGCTAAGACTTTCATTTTCACGAGCTTCCAAATTTTCAATAGTAATCCCTCGCTCAACAAGGGTGCTCATGATTTCATGAAGGTTCTCACAAGCATTTTTATTATTTGAAAGAGCATTTAGAACCATTAGGCCTTTCTTACTAAAGTAAGCATCATCTTCTTCATCATCATTATTATTGTCATGATCATCATTATTTGACGATTTAGAAGATAAGCAAGGACTATCAACACAAGCATGTAAAACATTTATAGTGCTAGATGTGTTTAAGTCCAAAGATAAATCATTGCAATAAGATAGAGATGAAATATCATCTACAAGAAGCTCACTATCATTAATGGC
The DNA here is from genome assembly GCA_012064385.1 of Puccinellia tenuiflora. Taxonomy (NCBI): domain Eukaryota; kingdom Viridiplantae; phylum Streptophyta; class Magnoliopsida; order Poales; family Poaceae; genus Puccinellia; species Puccinellia tenuiflora. The sequence goes on along the minus strand of QRDG01001480.1, from coordinate 129,344 downwards.
GAAATTTATCCATACTCACCATTGCATTATTCTGTGGCTTGCCACGTGTAGGTGAAGTAGAAGAAGTTGAGAACTTGTCACACTCGGAGGTGGAGGGAGAAAAATCATTCTCACTATCAATGGACACACCATAATTGTCTTGAAGCTTGGTCCATAGCTCATGAGCATTCCGATAAGGAGAGATCGACAAAGCAACTGCATTTCTCAAAGACATGAAAACCACATTAGAAGCTTGAGCATCTAGATAAGAATTTTCCTCATCCTCTAAAGATAATCTTTTCGGATCCTTTGGAGGAGGAAAACCCATATCTAAAATTTGCTCTATATATGGATTAATGTCCCTAAAATAATTTAGCATGCGATTTCTCCAATCATTATAATTAGTGCCATCGAATATTAAAGAGGCATTGTGCACTACACCACTAGACGACATCTTTACTCTCTAGGCCGCGAAGCCCTACAAAGATAGAACCCGCTCTGATACCAATTGAAAGGACACGGATGTCTCCTAGAGGGGGGGGGGGGTGAATAGGCGATTTAAAATTATTACGGTTAAGACTTGAATAAATGCGGAATAAAACTAACGTTTAATTTATCAAGCCAAAACCTAACTAGCTAGGTTCACCTATGTGCACCAACACTTATGCTAAGCAATATAATCAACTAGGTGATAGCAAGATATATGACTTTAAGCTCGATGTCTATCACAAAGTAAATAGCATAAGTAAGAAGCTCGGGATAGAAATACCGAGGCACTTGGAGACGATGATTTATCCCGAAGTTCACTTCCCAATGGAAGCTAGTCTCCGTTGGAGCGGCGGCGGTGTTCACCAATGTGAAACACCGAGTAGCCTTGATATGGAACACCGTATCTCCGTTGTGGCTTACCACCAATGTGGCGAGGCACTTGTTACTATGTTGCCGTTGAGGTTGACAACTAGAACCTTTACAAGGATGAAGCTCACTCCACAAGTTGGAGGGTCTTCACCAAATGCATCGAGCCACCAAGACTCGATGCCCATGGCCGAGGCACACACCACAACTCAATTGGTGGCTCCCGGCAATGTCTTCGTAGCTACCAAAGCTCCGAAGCTAACAAGGTTGAGCCACACTCCACAATTGGACGCTCCCAACAAATCCCGTGAGCCACCAAGACTCCGAGAAATCAACAACCGTCTAGGGTACCAACGTGCCCTAGAGGAACAAGCTCTAGGGCACCAAAGTACCCAAGAGTAACAAGCTTCTCAACTTCACTTTCCACGAATCACCGTGGAGAACTCAAACCGATGCAACTAATGCAATGGCAAGAACACACTAAGTGCTCAAGTCCTTCTCTCCAAAATCCAACCAAAGCAACTAATGCTATGGAGGGATTTAAGAGGAAGAACAAGGAGAAAACACAAAGCAACTCCAAGACCTAAATCAAAGATGTTCCCCTCACTTAGAGGAGATATGGTTTGGTGGAATAATAGATCTAGGCCTTCTCCTTCAATCCTCCAAAGATCAACGAGTTTGAGTGGAGGGATTGGGAGATCTATAGGATTTGAGCTCTTGCAACAATGGAGAGAGAGAGAGGGGAAAATGTGCTCAAGAGGTCAACAAAAGTTGAGGTTCACTTGGGGAAGAAAACCCCTTAAAAGGGAGCCAAAAATATGGCCGTTAGGCCAATTTTGGGCAGCCGGAGGAGGGAGGCCGGCCTGGTCGGCCATAGCCCGGCCATGATGGCTGGCTAGCAAACAGAGAGCCCCCGGCCATGGGGCCGGCCATTTGGCCGGCCATGCTGGCCTAGCCAAACCAGTGAAACTAAAATTGCAATATCTTTTGCATCCGGACTCCATTTTCGACGATCTTGGGCTCGTTGGAATCACCATAACGAGCACAACAAGATTATGCATATAAACATCATAGTCCAACAATATATTATAATAACAAATGAGGAAAGGTTAAACCTCTTTCTTGCAAACCGGAACCGTCATATCTTTTGCAAATGAAGTCCGAAAGAGGTGAAACCAATTTTGTTGGAAAGAGGATGATAGTAGCCATCCTTGGAAATATTTGAAAACAATTAAGAGATAAATTCTCAACATATGTATGTGTGGATAATTTCTCAAGGACAAACCGACAATATTTCGAATATCGAAAACGCAATGGAAGACGCATATGAAAACCGTTTTCGATGAGCTTGGCCTTGTCATGACAAGCACGACAAGCACCAAGACCACACCATGATAAGAGACAAATAAGAACCAACAAAGATGATGCTAATGATGCAAAGGTTTGATCAACTTGCACTTAGCCTTGATCAACATATAATCTTCTTCTTTTAGCTTCGACTCCAACATATGGAGTTCAAGCATTCCATACGGACCAACACCTTATCTTGTATGTTGATCAACTTTCACTTAGCCTTGATCAACATATAATCTTCTTCTTTTAGCCTCAACTCCAACATATGGAGTTCAGGCATTCCATACGGGCCAACACTGCAAATATAACTCAAAGCACACATTAGTCCATAGAGATTGTCATTAATTATCAAAACAACATATGGGGGCAACCATGCTCTTTCACTTGTCACTATCCGCATCCAAAGATAGTACTAACAAACACCACAATATCATAGAGACATCCAACACAAATAATAACTCATGATAAGTATTCATGTAATCTTTAGCCTAAGAGCCACACACGGTGTACACACTGTCAACTTCACACCATGGGACAAAGGTGACTCCGGAAATTACATTAATAAAACCACTTGAGTAGCATAATTCATAAGATAAAGAAGAGTAACATCTATGGATTCAACTAGATTACAAAGCTCATGATCACATAAAGTTCACACCATGGGAGAGAGAGATAAACCACATAGCTACCGGCATGAGCCCTCAGCCCCGATGAAGACTACTCCTCCTTCATCATGGAGACGGTGGAGATGATCTTGCTGTAGATGTTGATGATGAACACGCCGGAGGGGGGTGGAGCCCTCCGGAGGTTGATTCCGGCAGCGTTTCCCCCCTCCGATCTTCTCCGGCGGCAGCCTTCTGCCTCTCTGTTTCTGGTTTTGTGTTTCTCCGCCGCCTCCCTCTGGAAAACGTCGGGGGACTATTTTATAGTCGGTTTTAGGTCACGAGGAAGCTTCGGGAAGAAGGATCGATGCAAACGGAGCCACGAGGCCCAAAAGAGGTGGGCCCACGCGGCCAGGTACAGGGGCCGCGTGGGGCACCCTCTTTTGGCCCTCCGGCCTCCGTTTGCTTGCTTCCTTCGCTCCGAGGTCTTCCTCCTTCCAAAATAATGATCCCCGTAAATTTGCAGCTCATTATGACGTCGTTAAGGCCCTGAAATAAATAAGGAAAGAAATAGGGGTTTTCTGCCTGCGCAGGATTAATTCCATAAAAAGGGGAAATCATTATTAATTACCAAAAATCATTAAATAACAGTAATATACCCCTTATATGATGCAAATATGAATGGAATACAAGTATTATAGTGCAAAGTTCATGTATGCATTTTACATGCATCAGGGCCCAGACACGGCCAAGCCCTGGACCGTGCCTGGGGGGCGTCTAGCCCCTGTGGCCCCCTGCAGGCGTCCTCCTGGCTCCGTCTTAGTTTCTGCTTGGAAATAATTCCTGTAAATTGGCAACTCACTCCGAGAAACTTCCCCGAACAACTTTTCTAAAACAAAAAGACAGCAGAAAACAGGAACTGGCACTGGGCATCTTGTTAATAGGTTAGTTCCATAAATCATGCCAAAATGATATAAAAACATTGTAAAAACATGTGGCACTGCTATATAATCAAGCATGGAACATCAAAAATTATAGATACATCGGAGACGTATCACGGGTGCCGTGTGTGACTCTATGGATAATAGATTAGAGGGATATTTATCATGAGTTTGTTCTTCTTGTTGAATTGAATAATGGAATCATGAGGTTTATTGATGCTTGTATTTAGTATAATCTCCATGGCGCCACGGTAACAGTGTAGGTATCGTGGATGTATTAGAAAGACACTATTCAAGAGATGTTTTGTGCTGTTTGTTAGTACTATCTTTGGATGCTGAAAATGACAGCGTGCAGTGTCCCTAGATGTGGAATATGAACTTTAAGGTGTGCTTTTGTAGCCCTACGCAAGTCTCATTCTGTTTTGATCCACAAAAGAATGATCTCTAAGTAACATCTACCATACATGCTTTTTGAGGAAGTATCATGTGTTTAATTATGTTAATGATGTTGAGAGTAGTCACTAGTGAAAGTATGAAGCCTAGGCCTTGTTTCCAACCATTGAAACACCATTTTTAGTCACTTTTGCCACTTGTTTACTTGCTGCCATTTTTATTACACATCTACAAAACCTTGTGTTACCATCCATATTACTCGTATTTTACCTTCTCTTCGCTGAACTAGTGCACCTATACAACTGACAATTGTATTGGGTGTGTTAGGGACACAAGAGATTTGTTGTATCTAAATTGCAGGGTTGCTTGAGAGGGATACTTTCAACCACTTCATCCCTGTGTTCGATAAACCTTTGGTCACTCACTTAAGGGAAATTTGCTGCTGTCCTACAAACCGCTACGCTTGGAGGCCCAACAAAGCGTGTAGTAGACATCAAGCTCTTTTCTGGCGTCGTTGCCGGGGAGGAAAGGTAAGCGTACTCATTTTTTCTGTCAACACGCCATAAGCTCTTTGTGGCGTAGTTGCTGAGGAGGTGAGTGCTTGAAGGTATCTTCATTAGATCTTGCAATTGCATGTTTTTGTTTCTTGCTTTTATTCTACTAGTTTGGCTTATGGAAGAAAATAACAAAAATATGAAAGAGCTTTACAAAATTTATCTTGAATTAGGACATGAAGTGTTTGAAGAAAAAATTAAAAAACCTATGGAACTTTATTTGCATGACAATCATGATAGTACCAATGTTATTGGCATGCATTCTTTGAACACCGTTATTGCTAATGCTATGGAAAAATTTAATCTTGGGGAAGTCGGTTTTGAAGAATGTGATCTTTGTAGTCCCCCAACCTTTGAGAAGAAAATTTTGTTTGATGATAATATGCCTCCTCTATATGATGATTATAATGATGAATATGATATTTTCAATCCAACTAATATTGAGGAGCAAGCTTATTATGATTATAATATTCCTTCTATCTATGATGATTATTGTGATGATTCTTATGTTGTAAAGAATAATGCTTGTGAAAGTAATAAAACTTTTATGTATGTGAATCATGCGAAAATGCTTTATGTGATGGCTATATTATTAAATTTTCTTATGATGCTACTGAAATTTATTGTGATAGAGGGAGACACGGCGATAAAATATCTCAACAATATTAAGTTTCCCCTCTTTATGTTGAAGGTTTTCATGTTGCACTTGCTTTGCCTTCCTATGTTAGTAGCTTTATGCTTAAATGATTTATTTGCTTAAAAGATTCCTATGCATAGAAAGTGGGTTAGACTTAAATGTGTTTGATATTTACCTTTTGAAGCTCTCTTTTGTGTTTCAACTCTTATCCTTATGAGAGCATCATTAAAATTATCACGCCTAGCTAAAAGGCATTAAAGAAAAGCGCTTTTCGGAGGCAACCTATTATATTTTTTATTTCAGGTTTTTTGTTGTGTCTTGGATGTTGCTACTTCTATATCAACTCCTTTGTATCCTTTTATTCGTTTTTGTGCCAGGAGTAACCTCTAATGCTTGGAGAGTGCGAAGTTTTGATTTGTTGTCCAGAAACAAATTATGTGTGCTGCACTGCAGACAATCTTTAAATTCACCAGGTCGTGATCTTGATATGAAATTTTTTGACAGCAAAGCTTATACTTCTATCTATCTTTTATTAGTTTTGAGTTTTCTGATTTGAGCTACAGAAGTATTTCGTTAAATTCGATCTTTTTTTCACAGATTTTTGTCTTTATTTACATTATCCCTTATACAAGCTTTCTTTGTGGTTTCTTTTTGTGTAAAGGCACCACAAAGGTTTGGTATACAGTGGCTAATGTTAAATTGAGTATTTTCAATGTGTCTCTACAATACCAAAGTGGATTCGATTTAATAAGTACTAACCACTCTAATGAGTTTATGAGAAGTTTTATGTGAAGGAAGTTTTTAAACGTCACGAGAGAGGATGATGAAAGAACACCAGGAAGGGATACAAGCTCAAGCTTGGGGATTCCCAAGGCACCCCTTTGATATATTCAAAAATACTCAAGCGTCTAAGCTTGGGGATGCCGAAGACATCCCCTTTTACATCGACAATCATCAGGTCGTCTCTGTTGGAACTATATTTTTATTACTTTACATATTATGTGCTGTTTTTAGAGCATCATTTCATTAATGTATTAGAAGTGAAAAATTTCATGCATGTGGTAGTGGTATGATGAAAATTTTGCATAGTCTTGTAGATCATTATATTTGAATAACTTGATACTTATCAATTTTTTGAGATATTAAATAAACTAATGGTTAAACTTGTTGGTTATTTAAGTAAAGACTCATTAGTGAAGAACTATCGTTAAAGCTTGAAGTTATATAGTTTTTCATACTTGGTACTCCCTCCTTTCCTAAATGTAAGATGTTTTAGGTGTTTCACATGTTGTCTAGATGCATACTAAAACATGTCTAGATACATTTGTATACATTTGAATGTGGACAAAGTCTAAAACATCTTACATTTAGGAAGGGAGGGAGTAGTTCCTAAGGCTAGTATTTTCATCAAAAGACAGTTTGGTTAACAAGGAAGACAATGTGGAGTCTTATGGTTATGCCTAATGTATATTGTATAATTTTTCTTGTAGCGGTTAACGTTACATGTTTGCTATAAAATCTTTTGCTAGCCTAAAATCTGTACTGAGCGGGGATACTTCTCATGCATCCAAACCCTTGAGCCAATATCTTTCCAGCAGTGTCCACCATACCTACCCATACATGGTATTTCATGCCATTCCAAGTAAATTTATAATGTGCTACCTTTAAACCTTCAAAATACTCCTTTTTGTGCCTCTGTTTTTAGCTCACAAAGAAGTGGTAGAGAGGTCATTATACCCCATGTAAAGCAGAGTCATTCTCCCTCTTTCACCCGATGAGTGTGGAATCTATGCTCACCCACTACATCTCCTCACACATATACTCGAGAAATCAGTACTCTATGGCTAGTAGAACAAATGGAGACCGGGGAGTGACATCATTTCTCTAACCACATAGCCGCACTCACAAGTCTATAAGATTTGTTTGACATGGGTGACAGACGAGTTTCTTTGCTAAAGATTTGTTGACGAAAGCAAACACCTCCCGAAATTGTTTTCTATCTGTTTTTAACTTAAAAAAAGCTCTAGCATGTGACTAATCCCCGCTTCCCTCTACGAAGGGCCTTTCTTTTACTTTTATGTTGAGTCAATTTCTTTCTTCCTCTATCTCCAAAGCAAACATGTAGTGTTGACCCTAGGTACAGTTGATTATATTATATATTTATGTATAATCATAATTCTTTATGTTGACTTTATCCATGAGATAAGCATGTTGAAAGATGAAGTTGTGCTAAAACTTGTATCTTCCTTTGTGTTAACTTCAAATATTTTTTACAAGGAAATTATCTTGAGAACTAACATGTTATGTCAATCTTTATAGTTTCATGTCTCCAAAGTACTATTCATGAAAGGTTTGTAGTTAGATGATGCAACTTGCTCTCATTGCTTGATTCATATCAACTATAGACAATTATTTTGGATCATCTTATTTCATCTCACGTACCTTACATTACTACTTGATCAAGATTGTGTTGGTAGCATGTCACATCAAAAATTATTTTGGTTATCATTTACCTACACGAGGACGAGTAGGAATTAAGCTTGGGGGATGTTGATACGTGTCAAACGTATCTATAATTTGTAATTGTTCCATGCTTGTTTTATATCATTGCTACATATTTTTACTATGGTTTTATATCATTTTTTGGACTAACCTAATAACCAATGCCTAGTGCTAGTTTCTGTTTATTTTGACCGTGCATTGCAGAAAAGGCCCAAAAACGAAATTGCTCGTAAAAATTTAATTTTTTTACAGAAATTCTAATTCACCAGAAAACTCCCGGAGCCAGAAGGGTACATGTCGGGGGAATATCCTCCGGGTAGGCCACATGACGGACAATGATCCAAGATCCTAGAGGGCCCATGACCGGCTCGTATTTTCCAGCTTATTGGACCTATGTGTTGGGCCGGCCTGAGAAGCTGCCGGCTTGGAAGAAGGAGTCTGCATATAAGAAAGGAGTCCTAACTTGGAAGCTACGGAAGGAAGACCTAGTCTGACACGAGTAGGACACCGACCTTCGAAACAAGCCGGAGGTGACTTCTAACCCCAGGAGCTTCGGGTATATAAGGAGTGCTCCTGGATCCGCAAAGGATAAGCTCTCAAGTCCCATAGTTCTCGATACCCAAGTAGCGGAATCGCCACCTTGTAATCGAGTTTGAGATCATCAATATTAATCAAGCAGGAGTAGGTCTTTACCTCCATCGACAGGGGCCGAACCTGGGTAAATCCTTTGTCCCCCGAGTCGATTCTCCTCGTGCCAGCAAAGTCGCGATGATCCCACAAACCCGTCTCCTAGAAGAGACACTTACCGTGACAACCCCATAACAGGACCTCAAGTGGGGGACCACACCCCCTGGGTGGGTACCAGGCGTGGCCCAGGGGTTGGCCCCGGCGAAAGGACGCCCCTGACCCTCGGGCACCGCCTCCCAACATCCTTCAGACTATATATTTGTCGCGATGAAAAAACCCTTACCCCAAAGGATTTTTTTTAAATACGATTCCAAACTTCACTGCCATCGAAAACCCTAGTTCGGGGGACAAAAGTTCCTTTTCCGATACCCTGCCGGGACGGGGATCGACTTCTGGAGCCATCTTCATCGACATTGCTGCCTCCCATGATGATGCGGGAGTAGTCCCTCACCCGGACTGGGGCTTGTACCTGTAGCTATGTGGTTATCTCTCTCTCCCATGGTGTGATCTTCACTGTGATCATGAGCATTGTTAATCTAGTTGAATTATATGATATTTCCCCTTCTTTATGTAATGGATATGGTGTTGCTCAATTGATGATATCTAGTATAATTTCTGGAGTCACCGTTGTGATCATGGTGCCATAGTGACAGTGCGAGTGTCGCGTGTAACTCTGTGGATAATAGATTAGAGGGATATTTATCATGAGTTTGTTCTCCTTGTTGGATTGAATAATGGAATCATGAGGTCTATTGATGTTTGTGTTTAGTATAATCTCCATGGCATCACGGTGACAATGCGGGTGTCGTGGATGTATTAGAAAGATACTATTCAAGAGATGTTTTGTGATGTTTGTTAGTACTATCTTTGGATGCTAAAAGTGACAGCGTGCAGTGTCCCTAGATGTGGAATACGAACTTTAAGGGATACTTTTGTAGCCCTACGCAAGTCTCATCCTTTTTTGATCCACAAAAGAATGATCTCCGAGTAACGTCTATCATACATGCTTATAGAGGAAGTATCATGTGTTTAATTATGTTAATGATGTTGAGAGTAGTCACTAGTGAAAGTATGAAGCCTAGGCCTTGTTTCCAACCATTGAAACACCATTTTTAGTCACTTTTGACACTTGTTTACTTGCTGCCATTTCTATTATAGATTTATGAAACCTTGTTTTACGATCCATATTACCCGTATCTCTTCGCCAGAACTAGTGCACCTATAAACTGCCAATTGTATTAGGTAAGAGACTTCTTGTATCTTAATTGTAGGGTTGCTTGAGAGGGATTCTTTCAACCTCTTCCTCCCTGTGTTCGATAAACCTTTGGTCACTTACTTAAGAGAAATTTGCTCCTGTTCTACAAACCTCTGTGATTGGATGCCTAACAGAGTCTACAAGAATAGAAGCGTGTAGTAGACATCATTTAATCACGTTAAAAGTTGACCCATCTCCAATACTTGAAAGAGTTGAAAAATCAAGAAGACGAGGCTTCAATGATGACTAGGGATTCATAAAAAATGAAACCTCAAAGTGAGGGAGTTTACCCCTAGTAAAGATAGTGCGGTTGAAAGCGTTGAGAATTCATAGGAGATGAAGTCTCAAGATTCGAAGATGACTCAAATGCGAAGGAAAGGACCATGATCCAAAACATGAAGACTTAAGAGTGGTGCTTCAATTTTATTGTTTTTGAGTCATAGGAAAACCTGTCCTATAAAAGTGGTTAGATCTCTTAGGATGGATGTGAAGCTTGATTGTTTCCTCGGTTAGATTCATCCATCTAAACACATACACCAATCTCTAAACACATATACCAATCTGTTGGAAATCTCTTACATGTCAACATGAGGCAGAATTGGGTGTAGTAGTAAAGTTTATGTTAAGTCGGGCTTGAACACTGTCGATGGTATAAACCGACGGTGAAGATACGGGACTATGTATGCGCGGGCATCGTCGATGTGGGTTAGTAGACGAACGACATGGGAGACAAGATTTATACAGCTTCGGGACCCGGGAAACATCATCCGGTAATATCCCTACGTGCTGTTTGTGGCTAGGTCTTATTCCTCTCATGGTGGAAGTCGTCGTATTGTGGCGGCTCCTCTCTTGTGTAGGTCGGGAGTTGAGGCTCTAAGTCCTCTGTTCCCTCTATGTTCTGTCTGTTGGATCATCTGGATCTCTCCCTCTTGGTGCTCCCGGCTCCTCCTTATAAGGTGGAGGGCCGGGTTACAAGTTGAGTCCTTGTAGGACACGGCTAATCTATTAGCAGTCGACAAGGTGAGTCCTTGTCCTACTCTGATTGTGGAGTCGGCCATCTGGGCTATCCCCTGATATGGGACACGGGTACCAGCATGGAAGATTAACGTCTGAATAAGTATCGGGCCGAGAGGAACGATATGTGTGAAGCAATTGAAGAACCAGACGATATGGACAAGTTGGGACAAGGTTTTACGTCAGCCGACCCGCTCGAAGAGGTAGATATTGGGGATGGCACTATTCCCAGGCCGACTTTTATAAGCAAGAATTTAGAAGCCGTTTATAAATCCGAGTTAATCGCGCTAGTAAAGGAATATGTGGACTGATTTGCTTGGGAGTACCACGAGATGCCCGGGTTAAGCCGAGAGCTCGTCGAGCATCGGTTACCGATAAAAGCCGGCTTTAGACCACATAAGCAGCCGGCTCACAAATTCAACCCGGCAATATATGACCGGATCAAAGAAGAGATTGGCCGGCTTCTGAAAGCTAATTTTATCCGGCCTTGCAAATATGCTGACTGGATCTCCAACATTGTGCCAGTCGAGAAGAAAGGATCCGGTAAGATCAGGGCATGTATAGACTTCAGAGATCTAAATCGAGCTACGCCCAAAGATGAATATCCTATGCCAATAGCCGACATGCTTGTTAATGATGCCTCAGGGCACAAAGTCATTAGCTTTTTAGACGGAAATGCGGGGTACAATCAAATATTCTTGGCTGAAGAAGACTCGGCTAAGACAGAGTTCGCTGCCCCGGGTTCGTTGGTTTGTTTGAGTGGACAGTAATGACCTTTGGGTTAAAGAATGCTGGTGCCACATATCAGAGAGCGATGAACTTAATATTTCATGATCTTCTTGGAGTTGTACTGGAAGTATACATTGATGACGTAGTTGTCAAGTCGGACGGCGAGTTAAATCATTTGGCCGACTTACGACTTGCGTTTGAAAGAATGAGGAAGTACGGGCTCAAGATGAATCCTTTGAAGTGTGCCTTTGGCGTGTCGGCTGGGAAGTTCCTTGGTTTTATCATACATGAAGCTGGCATAGAGATCGACCCGGCAAAGATTGAAGCTATCCAGAAAGTGCAGGCGCCGACTTGCAAAAAGGACATGCAGAAATTCCTAGGCAAGGTAAATTATTTGAGAAGGTTTATTACTAACTTGTCTGGGAAAGTTGATGCGTTCACACAGATCCTTCGGCTCAAGAATGATGACGAGTTCACCTGGGGGGCAAGGCAGCAAGAGGCATTTGATAGAATAAAAGCCTGCTTGTCTAAACCTCTAGTTCTGAGGAAGCCGGCTCGTGGTCTACCGTTCCGGCTTTACATTGCTGCCGAGGAAAAGGTAATTGGAGCAGCCTTGACTCAAGAAGCCGAAGGACAGGAGTACGTTATCACATACTTAAGTCGATGACTGCTAGATGCGGAGTGATATGTGTCAAACGTATCTATAATTTATGATTGATCCATGCTAGTTTTGTGATGTTGTCACATGTTTCTACTATCTTATTACATCATTTTTATGTATTTTGTTGGACTAACCTATTGACAAGATGCCCAGTGCCAGTTCCCTGATTTTTTCTGTTTTTGTTGCAGAAAGTTACTACTGGAAATATTCTCGGAATTGGACGAAAATTTATGGAGATTTTTTATTGGACAAATGAACACACTAGCCAAAAGGGAGACCCTGGGGCAGCCCACAGGGCATAGACGGGCTTGGCCTGCCGCCCAGGGGGCACCTGCGTCTGCCGACCATCCCTGCCCCTCGGGACTCGCCTTCCCGAGGGGTTTTGCCTATAAATTAAGTCTCGGATAAAAAACACTAACCCCGGAAGGATTTTCCCAAATACGATACAGAGCTCCGCCGCCATCGCCGACAAGTTTCGAGGTTCAGAAGGTCCTGTTCCGGCACCCTGTCGGGACGGGGATCGACCACCGGAGCCATCTCCATCAACACCGCTGCTTCCCGTGATGAGGAGGGAGTAGTCCCTCACCGGGGCTGAGGCTTATACAAGTAGCTATGTGGTTATCTCTCTCTCCCATGATGTGATCTTCATTGTGATCATGAGCTTTGTTAGTATAGTTGAATACATGATGTTTCCCTATGTGTAATGGATATGATTTAGCTCAAGTGGTGTCATCTAGTATAAGTTCGGGAGTCACCGTTGTGATCATGGTATCTCGGTGACAGTGTGAGTGCCATGTGTGACTCTAAAGATAAAAGCTTAGAGGGATTTCATCATGAGTTTGTTCTTTATTATTGTTGGATTGAATAGATCATGAGGTTTCTTGATGCTTGTGTTATTGAAGAAAGAGACTATTCGATAAATAGATTGTGGTGTTTGTTAGTACTATCTTTGGATGCGGATAGTGACAACATGAAGTGTCCATAGATGTGGAATATGAACTTTTAGGTGTGCTTTTCCTAGCCCTATGCAATTCTCATTCTATTTGATCCACGAAAGAATGATATCCGAGTAACATCTACCATGCGTGTATTTTTGTGAGAACTATCATGTGTTTAATTATGTTAATGATGTTGAGAGTAGTCACTAGTGAAAGTATGAAGCTTGGGCCTTGTTTCCAAGCATTGATACACCGTTTTTAGTCACATTTGTCACTTGTTCACTTGCTGCCATTTTTATTACAGAATTACAAAACCTTGTTTTACCATCCATATTACCCATATGTTAATATCTCTTCGCCGAACTAGTGCACCTATGCAACTGACAATTGTATTAGGTGTGTTGGGGACACAAGAGACTTCTTGTATCTTAATTGCAGGGTTCTTGAGAGAGGATAAATTCACCTTACACCTCCCTGAGATCGATAAACCTTGGGTTACTCACTTAAGGGAAATTTGCTGCTATCCTACAAACCTCTGCGCTTGGAGGCCCAACAAGTCTACAAGAATAGAAGCGTGTAGTAGACATCACGGAGTCCAGGTACAGCTTTGTGGAGAGGTTGTGCCTGTCTCTTTATTTTTCTTGCACCAAATTGCGCCATTACCTCTTTATCGGGCGAGTGCAAAGTTCTTAGTTAGACCGATGTCATCAAACACATGATACATAGGCCGATTCTCAGTGGACGAATCGGCAAATGGGCGTATGGGTTGATTGAATATGATTTGGCCTATGAACCTCTCAAATCTATGAAAGGCCAGATTGTAGCCGACTTCATCGTCGAACATCAGATTGACCTGGAGCAAGAAGCTGACTTGAATGTCGTGTCGGCTGTACCATGGAAGCTTTATTTTGACGGCTCAGTTTGCAGCAGTGGGCAAGGAGTCGACATTGTGTATATTTCGCCCCACGGTACTATCTTTGAGGCCTCTTGTCGTCTTGATTATTTTTGCACTAACAATGAAGCCGAATACGAAGCTCTTCTATTCGGATTGGAAATTTTAATGGACGCAGGGGTAACTCATGTTAAGGCATATGGTGATTCACTGCTTATCGTCCAGCAAGTGGCCAAGATCTTTCAGTGCAACAGTGGGTCACTCAACATATACCTTGACAGATGCCTGGACATCATATCGACTCTGGATTACTTTTCTATATCTCATGTGTCCAGGCAGGACAACTGGCTTGCCAACGAGTTGGCACAACAGGCATCAGGCTATCATGTCAGTAGAGGAGTATTTTTCACAGCGAAGAAGCCGGTGCTAGCTGTTGTCAATAATGTTGAAACCGGAGGAGAAGCCGGCTTGTCTAAGTCGGTTCCGGAGGAACTTGGCGGGAACCGGCCAGCTTATTGGAGAACACCTATTGTGGACTACTTGCGGAATCCAAGTCAGAAAACGGATAGGACTGTTCGACAACTTGCCTTTAAATATACCTTGGTCAACGACAAGTTGTTTCGCCGAACAGCTGCAGGTCTTCTTCTGAAGTGCTTGGAAGAAGATCAATCTCGAATTGCCATGGGAGAAGTACATGACGGTTTATGCGGGACACATCAGTCGGCTCACAAAATGAAGTGGATGCTCAGACGAGCCGGATTCTATTGGCCGACGATGATTAATGACTGCTTCAGATACTATAAAGGGTGCGAAGTGTGCCAGAAGTTCGAAGATGTTTAGTTGGCACCGGCTTCACTTCTTAATCCTATAATAAAGTCGTGGCCTTTTTGAGGATGGGCACTGGATTTCATTGGTATGATCAACCCCTCTTCATCCAAAGGGCATTGGTTCGTATTGGTTGCTACTGATTATTTTACCAAGTGGTCTAAAGTAGTACCTCTCAGAAGTATGACTCACAAGGAAGTAATTCATTTTATTACAGAGCATATTGTCCACCGATTCGGCATACCGCAAACTCTTGCTATAGATCAAGGTACTTCCTTCATGGCTAAGGAGGTGAAACAGTTTGCCGAATCACTCGGGATCAAGATGCTCAACTCATCTCCATATTATGCTCAAGCTAATGGACAAGCCGAGTCAAGCAACAAAATTCTGATCAAGTTGATTAAGAAGAAAGTACAAGACTACCCGAGGAGGTGGCATGAGGTACTGTCCGAGGCATTGTGGGCTCACCGAATCTCAAGGCATGGTGCAACTAAGGTAACTCCTTTCGAGTTAGTATATGGACAAGAAGCCATTTTACCAGTAGAAGTGAATCTGGCTGCTTTGAGGTTCGCTAAGCAAAACGACTTGTCGGCTGAAGACTACCACAATTTGATGATGGATAACATAGATGAGGTAGCCGACAAACGTGTAAAGGCTTTGAAGGACATTGAGAAGGAGAAGTTGCGGGTGGCAAAAGCTTATAACAAGAGAGTCCGACTTAAGGATTTTCAAATTGGCGACTTAGTCTGGAAGGTTATACTGCCAGTTGGCTCTAGAAGTCGGAAATTTGGCAAATGGTCGCCAAGTTGGGAAGGGCCATTGCGAGTCATAAGGATTGTACCCGGCAACTCATACCTGGTGGAAACATTGGAAAGTAGCCTATTGCCTTGAGCTATCAATGGAAAATACTTGAAGAAATTCCACCCAAGCATGTGGCAAACTGCATGAGCCGCACATATGGCTGATAACCCACAAGTGTAGAGGATCGCAACAGTCTTCACGGGTAGTATAACCCAATTTATTGATTTGACTCAAGGGGAGCCAAAGAATACTTAGAGGTCTTTGCAGCTGAGTTGTCAATTCAGCCACACCTGGAGAAGCACAAGTAACACGAGAGAGGTGAAAGCAACAGTGATTTGAGAACAATAGTGACAGAAACACGAAAGCAATGATGGAGAAATACGGACCGGGGTTCATAGTTTCACTAGTGGCGGCTCTCCTAAGCAAATAATCATACATTGGGTGAACAAATTACAGTTGGGCAATTGACAGAATTGCACTAATTAATTAATTATGACAAAGCCTCCAATTTATCAATCATACGTAGGCATGTATTCCATATATAGTTGTAACTACTCGCAATGAGAATTCGCACAACATCTTTTGTCCTGCCATCCGGTTTCAGCCGGGCCAATTAAGGAACAAATGGCAATTAAGGTGTTCCTTTTAATAGAACACCGGAGCAAAGCATTAACACACAATGAACACATGTAATCCTCAAGTTACTAACCATTCCCGTCGATGTCCCCGTTTTTGTCACTCGAGGTCTCCGGTTCCGGACTAAAAACAGGTGCATACAACTTGTAGATACGATCTAAGCATCAATTATATCCATGCAAACATAACGCGCCCAAATCTAAGATCATGCCACTCGTGCACTAGTGACAAGCATTAAGCATAACAACATTGCAGCAACAACAATTATAAACATAAATAATCTGATCATAACGTGCCAATCCATCGGATCCCAACAAACACAACGCATATTACATCGGATTGATCTCGATCATGTAGGGCAGCTCACGAGAACATGGTATTGAACAACAAGGGGGAGAGAGTACCATCTAGCTACTGCTACAAACCCGTAGTCCGCGGGGGAACTACTCACAACTCATCCCGGAGGCAGCGGTGGCGGTGAAGATGGCTCCGGGGGCCAATCCCCGTCCCGGCAGGGTGCCAGAACAGGCAATCTGACCCTCGAAACTTGTCGGCGATGGCGGTGGAGCTCTATATCGTATTTGGGAAAATCCTTCGGGGGTTAGGGTTTTTGCGTCGGGGATGATTTTATAGGCGTCGGAGGCGGCCGAGGGGTGCCCCACAGGGCAGGGGCGGGTCCCACCCGCGGGTGGGCCCTAGGCCGCAGCAGGGGGCCGCCCCTAGCCTGTGTGGGTCCCCTGGAGTCGCCCTTTTGGCTCCCTTCCTCATTTCTTCAATAAAAAATCTCCGTAAATTTTCATCCAATTCCGAGAATATTTCCAGAAGTAACTTCTGTAATAAAAACAGCACAAAAACAGGGAACTGGCACTGGGCTTCTTGTCAATAGGTTAGTCCAATAAAATGCCTTGAAATGATATAATAATGTAGCATAAACATGTAATAATTATAGGAATCAAGCATGGCATGATCAAAAATTATAGATACGTTTGACACGTATCAATGGCCGATATAAATATATCGTCTTTAGCATGTGGCCGATGAGCTTAAGCATCGCCCTTAGACAAATCTTCTACATTGAATATTTTCTAGTACGCAAGCTCTACTAGAAAACAGGGGGCATGTGGTAGCACCCGTTTTTGGTTGGTCACAGGTTCCAGCTCACTCAGGAGGAGATGGCAACTTGGAGAGGACCTGGAGTGATGGCCCAGCAGGAGCCAACCCGGCTTAGCCAGAACCCGGCGCAGGCCAGACTCGAGTTTCCTGAAGATTCCAGAAGCCGCGCCAGGGAAGCCGGACTTGAGGTTGTTTGACGCTTGCGAAGCCCAGAAACAGAAGTTGGATGCCGTACGATAGAACGAGTTCGAGGTCAACACGAAGGGGCAAAAGGCGACTTTCCAAAAGAAGCCGGAGAAGGATGCTTGGAGCCCGGGTCCAGTACGAAGCCAGCCAGGGCTTTTACCTAATTTAGAGATAGAAACCGACTTATACCATGAGTTGTAATCCTTGTAGAAGTACGATGCTTGTACGGGAAGTCCAGCCGCCTCATTATATATGTAAGAGGTGACGGCCGATTGAAATTAAGCAAACAATCGACAACCAATACAAACCCTACTTTTTACCCTCAAACCCTTGTTAATGCTTCCGTTATTTGGCGACTTCGCGTGAGTTCATCGAGTATCGACAATCGAGCTAAGAGCGGTCAAATCCGGCTTAGTTTAACAAATCGTCGCCGGCTTCCTTTGACGGGGTCTCTCCCGAGGGGCTGGGGCATCTGGTCCAAAAGCGTTGGCTTGTTGTCTTGCGTATCGCGCTACAAGTCGGCCTCCCGCGGGGCGAGTTGCGGAGTATCTCCCCCGGCACCTCGGGTACATGAGGACGTGTTCGTGTGACGTGTTTTTAGCGCAGCAACAATAATTGATGGAGAGTTGTTCAGAAGAAGCACCACGGGAGTCTATCAACGATGTGTGTCTCCAGAAGAAGGGTGACATATTTTGCAAGAGATTCATGCAGGAGACTGTGGCCACCATGCATCAACAAGGTCCTTGGTGTCAAAAGCTTTCAGGCATGGTTTCTTTTGGTTAACAGCACACTTCGATGCCGAGAGAATAATTCGAGTTTGTGATGGTTGCTAGAGATATGCCAGACAAGATCATGTGCCAGCCCAGGAGCTAAGAACTATACCTATAACTTGGCCGTTTCCAGTTTGGGGACTTGACATGGTAGGTACTTTTTCAAAGTCGCCTTGCCACAAGACTCATCTGCTGGTTACAGTTAACAAGTTCACCAAGTGGGTTGAAGCTGAACCTGTGAGCCGAGTCGATGCAGCATCAGCTGCCAAGTTCATTAAGAAGATAGCTACACGATTTGGATATCCACATAGCATTATCACAGACAACAGGAACTAACCTATCAATTGGAGAGATGTCCAAGTTCTATGGAGAAAACAACACCCGACTTGATCTAGCCTCGGTGGCGCACCCTCAGTCAAATGGACAAGCTGAACGTGCGAATCAGGAGTTGCTTAGAGGGATCAAGCCCAGATTACGAGTTCCTTTGTTACGAGCCATCGGATTTTGGGTTGAGGAGTTACCAGCAGTGCTCTGGAGCATACTGACGACTCCTAATAGATCCACCTGCTTCACGCCGTTTTTCATGGTCTATGGAGCAGAAGCAATCCTGCCCAGTGATTTACTTCATGATTCACCACGAGTCTCCAATTACGTCGAGACAGAGAACGAGCTCGCTCGCCAGGACTCGGTGGATGGACTTGAAGAAGCAAGGGAGTTAGCCCTAAAAAGATCTGCAGTTTACCATTAGGACTTGAGACGATATCATGCTCGCAGAATCAGGAGCCAGACTTTCCAGGAATGAGAGTTAGTGCTTCGCCTAGTCCAAAATAAGGAAGGGATGCACAAGTTATCTCCACCATGGGAAGGACCGTTCGTCGTCAGCAAGAACTTGCATAATGGGTCGTACTATCTAATGGATGTACAAGAGACAGCAAGAGAAAGTGAAGGAGCTGACACAGCTCATACGTTGGACCCTTATGCAGAGGCAAAAAGGCCCTGGAACATAGCACAATTGCGTCCTTATTATAGCTAAAAGTTCTAATAAAGCAAAGTATGCAAGTTAGTAAAGAGCCCAGAGAGCTCTGCGGCATTGTAATATGATTATTGTGATCAAAGGGAATAAAGCCGACTTCTTCACAGTATGCATTCTTTTGTCGAGACACTCAGCATGTGCGCTTTATTACATCTTGATCATGAGGTCCTTGGGGGCTTGTATTTAAGAAAAAACTTCAAGCTTTAGACTCCTGGACCCGGCTTAAAAGCCAGCTCCTTCCTGATTTTAGCTGGTAAGTCAGATGCAACTCGCACAATTTGACTAAGACTACATGCATGACTTGTTTCGAACTCCTATGAAACCTAAAAGGACTTAGGAGGATGCGGACTTGTCAGAGCGAGCTGTTAGCAAAAGTCATGCAGGGCCTACTTATTCATCAGTATAAAATCAGATGGGTTATAAGAACCAAAGCAACTAGTATAAAGATGGTATTAAACATGTCTACCACTTAAAACAAGTCATTCAAGATCATCGTACCAAAAGAATAAAGTTTTACATCCCCAAAGCCGGACAAAGCGGCATAAGTCATCATTATAGATTTAGAAGTCATCCAAAGCATCTTCCCCCTGTGCAGGAGTCTTGCCAGCAGTCGGAGCATTGGCTGCATCACCTTGGGCAGAACTCTGCAGGATGGACGAGTCCTTCACCACTTGAACAACACCTTCTTGAGGCTGGGAGTTGCCATCATCCTCTGGACGGATCCTCGCAGGAGTCGGAGCAGCAGGGGTTGATAGCGAAGGCCCAGCAGAAGTAGATGCGCCAGCATTAGCCTGAGAAGGACGCCCAAAATCCACAGCTGTAGGAGTAACCGGCGCTGTTCTTTTGTTGTTTGCATCATAATGGCAGACAAAGACGTCCGGATGCATTTTTGCAGCTATGTCGTAGGCGAACGGACGGACAACCACCTCCTCAGCTTTGAACTCCTCCATAGTGAAAGGAGAGCCGTCTTCATGCTCTGCTGGTTTTCCAAGACTCAGCAGCGCCGGCTCCACCACGTTGGGGTAGTAGCTCCGGGCCAGAGCAAGGACCCGGATCGCTGCCCGTCGCAGGGACGATTGCTTCCACGCCAACACATTTCCAGGAGCCCGGGACAACTCCTTTACAAGCTGGTCTGGTCTCGAAGGGCACTGGTCCTTGGGGTGCAAGTACCTCACAATCGCTCGAGCGCCTTCTTGGAGTCCATGGCAATAATCCAGGAGTTCGTTCAATTGGTTGCCCAGTGATAGACTTAATTTTGAAGAAGTTGGGCCTGACAAAAGGAGATTGCAAACGAAATCAGAGAATAGTACTTCAAGCAAAAACAGTCAAACATGCACAAGATAAGAGGATGATGCTTACCAAATATGAACTGGGTCATTGCACTGATACCCTTGCGGCAGCGCTCTAAGCCAACATTCAAGTCATTGATGGCTTTTTCAGCAATCTTTTTGTTCTTGGCATCCTCCTTCTTCACATCCTCCAACTCGGTACAGACAATCGCCAAGTCCTTCTCCAGTTGATGGGCGAGTTCCTTCTCAGATTGGGCGGCTTTGGCAGAAGCAGCCGCCTCCTCCTTATGCTCTTTCATGTCTCTTTGCATTTTAGAGACAATACTCTGCGGAGAACAATATAAAAAAAATAGAGACCAGTTCACAATGATAGCTCCAAGTTGTCAAAATTAATAACTTGGCACTTGGGGGCTATAGGGAGTTCTTTTTTAAGCCACCAGTTCAGTTCTAAGAAGTTCAGTTTTCTCAGCAAGTTCGGAGTAAGAGGCTTAGGTGCTGTAAACAACAACCTGGCACTTGGGGGCTACAAGGGTTCAAATTTCAAATCTTACAAAGTATGCTAGTGGTAGCTCCAAGTTGTCGCAGGCTAACAACCCGACGCCTGGGGGCTACGCAAGGATCAAATTTTACAGTCAGTTCAAAGATCTTAAAATCCTCAGCTCCGAGTTGTTGCAAGCTAAAACAACTCGGCGCTTGGGGGCTACAACATGAAGTTCAATTTTATTAAAGGCAGTTGAAGGCAAAGCTCCTATCATAGTCACAAGTCACCTCAGATAAGGTGCTTGGGGGCTACTGAAATAGGGGAGTATGTAATTACAACAAGTAGAAGAGAAGACTTACAGTGTGAATCATTTTGAGGGCTCTTAGAGAGGAAAGCTCCTCGTTGGCGAATTTGGCGACTTCTTCATTGGCCTTGGAAGCTTCCTCCCAAGTCTCCATGAAAGACTTATTGCCACTGAATTGAAGACGGTTGTAGTCCTTTTCCGGTTCGGAGGACTTGCCGAGATTTCCTTGGTAATTTCAGGAGGAGTTGCCTTGGAGGGACTTGTCATGATAAACTGAGAGGTGGCCTCATGTTGAGGCTTCATGCATAAGGAGTGATAACCCGAGTCACCAGCTTGGACTCGGGAACTGGAGGAGGAGATGTAGCAATGCTGACCCGCACAGAAGCGGGAACTGAAGGAGCAGTCTTAGTGCTCGTGGAAGTAGAGGTTGTTGGTGGAGCCCCAGACTTGAGCGCCGAGGTGGCAGTGGTCAAGTCCCTGAGCTTGGCGACCTTGGTGGAAGGGCAAGCTCTAAGATTGAATACAAGTAAAAGCTGGAGTTCAAGTCATCCTCAGAGAAAGAATTTAGAACATTAAAAACAGAAAGTCTTACCCAGCATTAGTAGCAATGTCCAGCGATGCTTCAGAATCAGTGGAAGCCATCCCGAAGCCGGACTTGTAGCAGTCCGAAGCAGTAGGGACTTGCGCTTGCGAGGACTTGAAATCACAAGAGGGGCCACAGCAGGCCCATCACTACGCAGTCTCCTCTTCCTCGCAGCCTCTACGCCCTGCGTCAACTTGTTATCCTTAGTAACTTGACTTCGAGTTGAAGAAAGGCGAGAGAAAGGCAACTTTGAAACTCCGGTCTGATCCCTCTTCCTGGGATTCTTCAGAGGAGTCGAGGCCGAGTCCTTATCACTTGACGATTCCCCAGAGGAAGTCGTCGCAGCAGTGGGCGGGTCCGAAATCGAGGGACCCGCGCTAGTAACACCAAGAGCCTCATGTGAGGACTCCTGGTTTTCTTCATCGAAGCCATCATTGCCATCGGCTCTGGCTTTTTCTTCTTCATATCCCTCAAAATCGGGAGTCGCTTTCCACCAGTCGGCATCCAACTGTGCAGAGTTCAGAAAAAGATAGTGAGATAAAAAAGGAGTTGAAGCTATACAAAAAACAAGTCGAGATAGCAAATGAAATAAGACTTACCGCTGGTGGAGGAGTTGTAACGCAAAAAGGCGAAAGACCAAAGTTCTCTTGGTCCTTGACCATCTTGCCAGTCAGCTTCTTCACCAAGCGGTTGATATCAGTTTGGCTAGCTTGTTTTTCAGTCATTCGGAGGTCGTCAGTAACCCGCCGGGAGTAGTCGACAATTAGCCGAGTCCTAGGACTGAGAGGCTGGATCCTCCAGGTAGTCCAGCACAACACCAGGTCCATACCAACCAGCCTGTGTGCCACAAGGGCGCGAAGTCGGCCCATCAAGACTTCAACCTTGGAGTGAGCTTCCTGTGCACACTTCGCCTTCATGATAGGAGTTCCTTCTAGGCGATTCGGGGAGAAGTTGGGGAGGCGGGGCTCATCCTCAGGGGACGTGTTGTAACAGCCCCAGCTTGGTATTGTAAAATTTGAGCCAAAATTTCACTTTTGCATTGCACTTGCATCATGGCATACATTCTAAATTGCTAAGTTTAATAAAGCAACAATTGGAAAACATTTAAAAGGGAAAACAAACACCTTCCCAAATTTCCAAACCAATTGCAATTGCTCAAATTGGCAAAACCAAAATATTATTGAGCTTCCAATTTGTCCAGGAAGTTCCAAGAGTGCTTTTATAACTATTTGTAAAAATCAAATTCTTGCCAAGCAAAGAAATAAAAATGAGGAAATCAAAAATTGGTGCAAATCAATTCCTATTTTTGAAACCATGTTACACTGTTAAAAAATTCAAAATAGAAATATGGGGAGCTTTCTTATCTTATTGTGCATCTCCCTGGAAATTTTCATAATTTTTGAAAAGGTTTAAGTACCACAATTAAATGGATTTGGTTGATGCCTTTAAAAGAAATAAAATCAGAAAAGGAAAAGCAGTGCAGGGGGTTATTGCAAAAATGCATTCATCTTCTTCACTGTTGCCACAGTGGGCGCACTGTGGCGCCATGCCTCCGACGCCCTCGTCCCTGCGCCGTGCTGCCTGCTCCCTTGGAGAATAAGAGGCCACCGAGATGCTCTCTCTCCCCTCCCTTGTTCCTCCCCGTTTTTTTTCCTTTCCCGAAACCCTAGAGCTAGCGCAATGGCCGACGTCGACCCGCCACCGTCCACCGCGCATCGCCGCCGCTAGGAGCACCGCAAAGCAGATCGAAGCGGGGCAAAAGCTCCGCCTCGTCGCCCTCGACGTCCTCGTCCAAGGAATCATGAAGGGGAGCTCGGAATCACCGCCGTCGACCTCATCTTCCTTCGCTCCGGCCGCCGCACGTCGAGATCCATTGCCCCCGTTTCTGGCCTCCCCCTTCACCACCGCGAGCAACTACGCGTCCAGGGTAAGCTTGCGAGTCTCCTGGACCTCCTCATTCTCCCCCTCTCTTTCTAGTTCGCCGGGTCAAAGTATCTCGCCGTCGGCCGCCGCTCGGCGCCGTCGTTCGCGTTGCTCCGACGAACCATTAGGTAGCGGCGCTGCCGTAGATTAGTTCCCCGTTGACGGGCGCGTCGAATGCGCCCTTTAACTCGTCCCCGTGTGCGCCCCGTCGACGGATCCGTGCGCAACGCCGCCGGTGGTCACCGCGCGCGTGCGCCGGTCGTGGCCTCGGCCCAGTCAAAACACTTCGTCGGTACTACCAGGCTGTTAGCCGGAAGTACCGACCGTAGGTTGATACGGTACTGGATACTTCTTTTAATTTCCGGAAATAGCTCGGAAGTTGCCCCGGAAGTACCGACTTGAACGGTACTACCGGGTAGTTCACCGGAAGTACCGACCGTAGGTTGTTTCTGTTGGGAATATGCCCTAGAGGCAATAATAAAATGGTTTATTAAGCATATTCACGTTTATGATAATAGTTTATTATCCATGCTATAATTGTATTAAATGGAAACATAATACATGTGTGGAATATAAACACCCGGAGTCCCTAGTGAGCCTCTACAGGACTGGTTCGTTGATCAAGAGATAGTTAGAGTTTCCTAACTATGGACTTGTTATAGTCACTTGATAACGGAGTCATATCATTAGGAGTAATGGTGTGATGGACATGACCCAAGTAAAGAGTTGCAATTAATCGTGTCACAAAAGTTTTGTTGTCAACACTTTTAATATGCCAAATATAGTTTCCTTAGACCATGAGATTATATCACTCCCGTTCACCGGAGGAATACTTTGTGGACATCAAACGTCACTTCGTAACTGGGTGATTATAAGGGTGGCTTTCAGGTATCTCCGATGGTGGGTTGTTGGGTGATATGAATCGAGAGTGGAATTTGTCCCTCCATGTGACGGAGAAGATATCTCCAGGCCTTCTCGGTAATATAGCATCAAAAGTCTGCAGACATGTGATTAGTTTGTAATCACCGGGATCCTATATTATGGACGAGTAAAGAGAACTTGCCGGTAACGAGATTAAACTAGACATGGGGATGTCAACGATTATATCTCGGGCAAGTAAAATATCGTGAGACAAAGGGAATCGTATATGAGATTAATTGAATCTCCGGCATCGTGGTTCAATCGAGAAAAGGTTTTCGTTGAGTGTATAGGAATTAATATGGGCATCCCGGTCCCGCTATTAATTATTGATATGATCATGTCTATGCATTCTCGAACCCGTAGGGTCACACACTTAACGTTCCGATGAAATTAGGTTTTGCGATGAATTAAATGATGAAGTGAACGAATGGTGATTCGGAGTCTCGGATGGGATCCAGGACATCACGAGGAGTTCCGGAGGAGTCCGGAGAATAAGATTCATATATGGAAAGTGGTTTCCGGAGGTTTCGGAAAAGTTCCGGAAATTATAGACAGGGTACCGGAAGGTTCCGGAGTGTTCTAGAAGGGTCTAGAAGTGGGACCATATTTTGTATGGGGCCCACATGGTGCAAAGGGGTGCTGCCACCACCTAGGTGGTGCGCACCACCTAAGCCCACATGGGCTGGTGCGGCACAAGGAGGGGGAGTCCCACTCCTAGTTGGACTAGGAGGTGGGCTCTCACCCCTTTAGGAAAGGGGCCCAAGGAGGAGTCCTTGTTGGACTCCAACTTGGGGGGCAAGTAAGGAGGGGCCGGCCGGCCCCCTCCCCTTGACCTAGCCGGCCACCTATATAAGGAGGGGAGGGGGGGAGGCGCAACACACCTTTGGAGGCTGCCCCCCTTGCCGCCCCCCCCCCCCCCCTCTCTCCCTCAAACCCTAGCCGCACCCCTCCTCTCCCGGAGGGCTGCCGCCGCCTCTCCTCCACACCTAGCTGCACCCCCCTTGCCCTAGGGGCTGCGCCACCTTGCTCCTCTCCCTCTCCTCTTGCTTGGCTTGGCGAAGCCCTGCTCGCGGAGATCGTCATCATCACCGGCACTACCGTCGTGCTGCTGAGATCATCAAGGCCACGTCGTCTCGCTTGCGGGATCAAGGAGTCGACGTCTTAATCGAGTTGTACGTGTGGACGCCGCGGAGGTGCTGCCCATTGCTGCACTTCACCGGATTGGATCTCGAGGATAATACATCTCCTCGCGACTAGACGAGTCTAGTTGCGGGGATCGACTAGCCAACCCCTGCACCGACAAAACGCGTTTGTTGATCTTCGAGGGTAAGAGATTGGATCTCATCTTCGCTATCTTTATCTCATAGATCTAGATCCTTGGGGTTTATTCCGCTTTGCCGCGTAGAAAATTTTTGTTTTCCATGCTGCGACCCCATCAGTGGTATCAGAGCCTAGATCTATTCGTAGGTGATGATGCGATTAGAACACAAGGAGTTGTGGGCGTTGATATTTTATGTTGCTACCTTCTCGCGTGCACTTTGCATCTTTGCGGTATTGTGAGATTGAAGCGGCCCGGACCAACCTTACTCGTCCACGCACGAGAGACCGGTTCCACGACTGACATGCAACTTGTTTTGCATAAGTGGCTGGCGGGTGTCTGTTTCTCTTGCTTTAGTGAGGATGCAATTTTCAATGGAAGGCCTTTCAAAAGGATGAGTAAATAAGCAACTATTATATCACCGTTGTGGTTTTTGCGTAGATTAGAACGGTTCTATCTTGTTGACCCAAGCCACGTAAAATTTGCATAAACAAAGTAGAGGCGTCTAACTTGTTTTTGCAGAGGGGGTCAAGTGATGTGATATGGCCAATGTGATTTGTGATAATGTATGCAATGATCATGTTTGTAATATTTCGCGACTTGCATGTCGACGAGTACGGCAACCGGCAGGAGCCATATGGTTGTCTATTATTTTATGTGACCTGCGTGTCAATGAAATCACCATGTAATTGCTTTGCTTTATTGCTAAGAGTAGCATTAGTTGTAGTTGCAATAGTTAGTGGACAACCATGGTGATGGCGCCAAGATGATGGAGATCATGCCGGAGATGGAGATCTTGCCGGTGCTTTGAAGATGGAGATCTAAGAGCATATGAAGAAAGGCCATATCATATCACAATTATGAATTGCATGTGATGTTAATCCCTTTTATGCACCTTATTGTTATGCTTAGATATGATCGCGATAGTAGCATGATAAGGTGATCTCTCATGTTAATATCAAGATAATTAAGTGTTCTCCCCTAGTATGCGCCGTTGCGAAAGTTCGTCGTTTCGAAGCATCACGTGATGATCGGGTGTGATAGATTCAACGTTCACATACAACGGGTGCAAGCCAGTTTGCACATGCGGAAATACTATGGTTGTCTTGACGAGCCTAGCATGTACAGACATGGCCTCGGGAACACGGAACCGAAAGGTTAAACACGAGTCATATGAATGATATGATCAACACTGAGTTGTTCACCATTGAAGCTACATCATCTCACGTGATGATCGGTGGTGGTGTAGTGGATTTGGATCGTGTGTCACTAATCAACCAGAGAGATGTTGAGTTTAGTGGGAGTTCGTTAATTTGATTAAATTGAACTAAAATTATCATAAACAAAGTGTCCTAAAGATGTCTTTGCAAAATCCTTGTAGATCATGGGAGACTACAGTAGTATGTTTCTTGCTGAGGAGCTGCGTCTAGATGGGTCAAACTTCATCGAGTGGTACGAACGTCTTAGAGAAGTCCTATCAACCAATGATCAGCTCTACGTGTTACATGAACCCTTAGAAGAAAAACCCGATGCTTCTGCGAGTTACAACAAGCGTATGAATTGGCTCAGCCGGAGTAAGACTCACATTCAAGTCAATTGGTTGATGAGTGTCTTCATGAATTCAGACCTGTCCAAACAATTCAAGAACTTGAGTGCCATTGAGACTGTCACTAAGCTAAAGGAAATGTTCATAGCACAAGTGAGAATTGCAAGGTTTGAAGGTCTGGGTGTGTTTCTTTCAACTAAGATGGAAGAAAATGATCGCTTAGAAGATCATCTGAAGAAAATGTATAGGATATATCACACTCTTATGGATGCTTGGGATGTGGAGATGAGTGACAAATTCGCGATAGATGGGTTGTTGCATTCGCTTCATCCCAAATTCAAGAATTGTGTCAGAGACTATGTCAAGGAAAGGGATTCGATCACCTATCCGGAACTGATGTCTCGACTTCGTCAGATCGAAAGGAATCCCGTAGCAGGTGGAGGAGCCAGCGCAGAAGGTATATTTTGATATACTAGTTATAAATGTTTAAATGTCCCATTTACACTTATGGTGAGCTAAGTATTTGATACTTGTGCTGTTTTATGAAAACAGGGCCTGCCGTTTGAGAAGTGCATGGAGGGACTGAGTGGATTTCGCGGGAAGATGGCAATCAAGGAGTTGATGCTGGCGATGTTCTACTTCTACATTTATCGTTTTAAATTAGAGGATTTGAATGAGTTTTGTAATCGAATTAAGTGTGATCTTAAATTAGTGTGTCTCGGTTTGTGAGACGGTCATTCATGTTAAAGACAAGTGGTTGTTCTGTTTTCATGACTGATCCTTTTTGGAGATCACGTTTCGATTATGAGATTATTGTTCTTTGCTAGATTTAAACGATAACTAGTTAAACACTTATAAAATTAAGACATGCTAAAATATCCAATACTTAATGATGAGAATTGTTTTAATTGTACTGTTAGTGCTGAAAAGCATGTTGATGCGCATCACTAAATAGTATGATTAAAAATGCCATTTTCTGAAAATGCCATGAGTTGCTGAAAATAAACACAAGTGTTGGTTGTATTTTTCAGTAAATAAAAGACATCATTATTTTATCATGGATGAGTAAATAGGAGTATTTATTCATTGTAGCGCCCCGACCCCGGAATTATACAGAGAGGCTATGTAAGCAACACAACCATCAATGTATAAAACAAAGATCGAGACTTGTGGAACAGAACTGGCACAAAGCATGACTCTACGACACAAAACATTTATATAGCAACTCATATAACGAGAAGAAATACAAATATTACAAACAAAAGGATCACAGATCCAACAATTCAACAAGCGGAAGCGGGTAGTGTTGTCTAACAACAAGAAGCAAATATATGGCCTAAGAGGCCTACAATAAACATCACCCAAGCCAGCTTGTTCCACGGTCCCAAGCTGCCACCTGGGAACCCCAGACTAGTAGTCGACGTCCACGAAGAAACCACCTAGTCGCTCGGTGTCGTCCTCCTCTGAAATACAAATACATAGAGGCAGCAAAGAGAGACTGAGTACGATGTACTCGCAAGTTTAGTAGGGCGATATAGGCCCAATGACTGACGGAGGCTCTAAAGCTGTTTATGTATTTCTTTTGCATAAAGCTAATTTTAATAAACCGAAATATAAAGTGACACATGGCATTCGTCTACTCAGAATATTTTTATAAAGGGGTAAGAGAGTAACACTTTCATCTTCGGTTCTCGGCGAACCTACTTGCAACCATCACCACTCATCTCACACCAAGGCACTCCCTCGACTCACCCTCGAGGAAATGAACCTTTATCTCATGTTTGTTATGCAACCTCTAGCTGCCATATCAATTAGGTTAAAAGTTATCTATGGTCTCGTATATCCGTTCCCAAGTCGTCCATAACCGCGGACACGGCTTTTCGAAAAGATTAACCCTGCAGGGGTGTACTATTTGAAGTCGCCAGGTTTCCGCAGGAACCCCAGCTCCTTATCCATTGGTACCGTCCGGCTCACCTAGTTGGCCCTCTTCCGGGGAAGGCCGGCAAGCAGGCGCGGTTAGACCTTTACAATGCATGAGACTATCCAAGAGTCATCTGTGGCCACAGGACAAGTTTACCCAGCCTCAGCCCCTGCCCCATCGCCACAACCTAACACCACCATCCTCATCATCCTTTTTCCGCTCACACACACGGCAAATGGAAATAGCAAACTAGAGGACCCTTGGATACGCCCTCACAAATTATTCGGTCAAAGGGGGTTCCATATGTCCCCACCTCCGGAAGCACGCTCAAACTTGGTTCTAGAGACAAGAACTCGCACCTAGGGGCTAGAGTGAGGCAAAGCACCATCCCCGATGGCAACTCACCCGAGCCATCTTAGCATTTTAATTTAAGCATCACAATTATCCACCAAGTCCGCATAGTTCCATCAACATCATTAATAATGGAATTAACAACAGACATAAAGCATCTAGGTAAGCATGGCTAAGCATAGCTAAGCATATAACCAACAATTATATCGGTAACCGGCCAACACATCAGCACTATGGTTCATAGGTAGGGATACAAGTGATTGGCTCGGGGGAAGACATGCAATCATAGGATTCTCTATACTATGATCAAAAGAGACATTTGAATCGCATGCAAATAATATGGTGGATAAAATAAGTTTATAAACATAGGATGCTAGATGCCAACAAGGTTAGGTTATCTCTTGCCTTGCTGCCCTGGCGCGGAGTACTGCTCGTCGGGGTAGTTATCGGTAACGTCGACTCCGGAATCTATCGATACCCAAAGAAAATACAAAACACACATAAATCACACGAACACAAGATGTAATGCTCAATCACATGATGACATGTCAAGTTGATGCAAAGATATCATTATATAAATTAAAAGCAAATTTAAATGAGGAGCCAAATAATTAGTGCAATTATTTGGAACCAACCCCATATTTATCTTAGTGGCCACATTCTTTATATAATATTAAATTATTATAGAGGTGGCTCAAATATGCATGAACATGACAAGAATGGATAGGATTCGTCATTCCGATCAATTCGGTAATTTATTTGTAAATTTCGGAGCACCGATGAATAAATGACAAATTAATTAAATAATTGAAATTACTTCATTTAATCAAATTATGAATAACATCAAATAAAAGTTTGTGATCATGATGTGATAAGTGCATGGTTTGATAGCATTTGACATGTTGATCACTTTGATATTTAATTCATAATTTTTGGACAATTCTTTAATAAGGTATGAATTTCCCAGATTTGGGATTATTTAACCCATTTTAGGAATTCTTAAATAACAGTAAAATTATTTATTCAAAAGTGCAAGACAATGTTACCAAAAGATAGGAAAAGTTTTTCTGAGCAATTTCATATTTAATTTGCAAATTTTGGATCAATATTCGAAAAGATACAAAAGTTTTAATTTGCCTTATTATTCACAAAAGAAAAAGGAAAAACTTCCAGACAGGCCGGCCTCAGGCCGGCCAGGCCGGGAGAAAGGCCGGGCAGGGACCCGAGTGGTCTGGCCCAGAGCCGGCCCAGGCTGGGGCGCAGGCCGGGGCAGTGGCCGAGCCGGCCGGCCTTGTGCCGGCCCAATCCGCGAGGGAGGCCGAGTCCAGGCCGGGCAGCCAGGCACGCGCGCGTCCGCGGTCAAACGCCACGACCGGCGCGATGCCGTGGTCACCGGTGGCACGGTCGGGGATCGACACGCCGGTGGCGGGCACGGGAGGGCCCGAGAGGTGACGCATTCGACGCGTCACACCACGGCGGACCTAGATCGGGCGGCGCCGCTATTTATGGGTCGCCGGAGCGACGGTGACGTTGACGTCAGGCGGCAGCCGGCGACGGGACTAGACGACGGCGAAGAGGGAGCGAGCTAGGGGGACCACGGGGATGTCTAGGAGGGTCGCCTGCTTACCCTGGGTCCGTGGGTGGCCGCGGCGGTGAAGAGGGAGGCCGGTACCGGCGGCAATGGTGCACGGCGGCCGGCGGGCGTGAGGAAGAAGACGAGGATGGTGTCGACGATGTCCAGGCTCCCAGCTCGATTCCGTCGGCGTGGAGGAAGAGGGAGGCGAGGCGGAACTCCTGGCGGCGTTGGCTTGCTCCGGGTGGCTTCTAGCGGCGGCGATGCTCGACGGACGACGACGGCTCCACGGCGACCAGTGCGGGAGCTAGGGTTAGGGTTAGGGTTTCCGTGCGGGGGAGAAGAGAGTGGGGCGGCGAGATGGAGAACGAGGTAGGGCAGCAGAGGCGCGTCGGGGAGGGCCTCTTGTCCATCGGGGAGCAGGTGGCGCGGCATGGCGCGTGCGGCATGGCGCCAGTGGCCATGTCGCCACTGTGAGAGGAGGGGAAGGAGGAGAGAGGCTGACAGGGAGGGCCCCCTGTCAGATTTTTGATCTTTTCCAATTTTTCTTTTTCCTGATTTTTAGACAGCTAGGTTTTGCTATTTAAAAGAGCCATTTAGGCAATTTTGTAAAATATGCAAAAATTCCATTAGGCTCCATTTAGCCCTTAGGTGCTCCACAAAAATCTGTGTGGCAAAATAAAATGTTTTGCACCACATTTGTTCTTAGAGTTTAAATAGTGCATTTTGATAACTTTCAAAATAGATTTATTTGGAGCAATTAAACATTTCAATAAATTAAGAAAATATTTATGGAGTCTCATATTATAATACGGCAGCACCCCATATTCTTACTTTGTATTTTTGGAAAAACTTAACTTGGTTCCAACAACGGAAATTGAAAGAACCAAATTGACTTCTCAATTGACAAAGTTTGGAAAAAGAGAATTGGGGATAAGAAGCAAATTTGAAACTTCCGAAACAATTTGGAAGTTCAAGAATTAAGGTATTTTGCCAACTGGAGCTTTGCATTTGGTTTGGCCATTTTGGCAATGCATTTAGTTTGGAAAGAAATGTGAGGAAGGGTTTTGCTTCCCTGGCCTTTAATTTGCAAGTGTTGCTTTATTTTAGTTTAGCAAAACTTAGATGGATGACATGATGCAATGCAACACAAAAAGCGAAAATTTGGCCCATATTTTAGGGTACTAATCTAGGGCTGTTACAATTCTACCCCCTTACAGGAATCTCGTCCCGAGATTCTAGAGTAGAAAAAGGGATGATGGAAACATGACAACACAACCTCTTCCTCGTTGCATAGATTTAGCTAACTAACATGACATGCCAAAGAGGCGGAATGAAAAGGGGATAACTTAAGGTGATAGACAAAATGACTCTTGCCCAAAACCATAGGTTATTGAGAGAACAAGGGACTACTTGACTCCTAACGGGGAGTCCATATCCTCAATGGTATTTGACGATTGAGTGCATATGATATGGATATGAATGAATTCGATGCTCCAGAATCAAATAAGACTGAAGCTAGATAATCATTGATTCGAAGCATACCCATAAGGACACGGGGGTCCCTTTCAACTCCTTCAGCCGAGACGTGGTTTAGGCGACCACGGCTGATGGGCACGGCCTTGGCGGCTGGTGTAGAGGGAGCGGGTGCAGGTGCTGAGGTAGCCGGTGCCTTCTGGGGACACTCCCTGGAGAAGTGCCCCGTCTGGCCACAGCTGAAACAAGTGGGCCTCTGCGGTGGTGGAGGCAGCTGAGGGTGGTACACACTTCCACCCGCACCCAAGGTCGAAGTAGCTGGGCGAGGCGGAGGTGGCAGGTACCCGGTGGGCTTCGGCGCGAAGGGCGCCTTAGGCACGGTGCTGAAAGGCACAAATACCTTGCGCTTCTTGCCTTCAGTAGAAGAGGAGCTCTGGTGATCAGCTGGAGCTGGCCTCTTAGAAGCCTCCAGCTCCTTCCTACCCTGCTCCATGGTAAGAGCCTGATTGTAGAGCTCCTGGTAGGAGGTGAACTTGAAGGGTAGGAGCTCGTATCGGAGACGAGGTGCGAGCCCCTTGCGGAAGAGGTATTGCTTGTCCTCATCATTCGTCACGTCCCGAGGGGCGTAACGGGAGAGGTGGTTGAACTCCCGTCCATAGGACTGGACGTCCATGCGTCCCTGGGTTAAGTCCAGGAACTCCCGCCTCTTGAGCTCGAGGATAGGCTTGGGGATGTACGCCGCACGGAAGGCGGTGCGGAACTCCTCCCAAGTGATGACATGGCCCGCGGCGACCATTGCCACATGGCTCTCCCACCAGGAGCCGGCGGCTCCTTCCAGAAGGTAGGTGGCGAAGTTGACGTGCTCCGCCGCAGGAATGTGGAGAGCGGCAAACTTGCGCTCGATAGCACGAAGCCAGTCATCCGCATCAAGCGGCTCCTTAGCCTCGGAGAAAGAGGGAGGTTGGGACCGCAAGAACTGGTTGAGGGTGGTGCAGTCCGTGTTCCTCCTGGCCCCTTGCTGGACCAGCTGCTCGAGCAACCGCTCATTGCGCAGGCAGTTTTGTTCAATTGCCATCATAACCTCCGCCATTGAGGGTGGCGGTGGTGGATCAGGGTTGCTCCGTTCCCCACGACGGGTAGGAGCCATCCTGAAGAATTGGAACAACGACAAGTTAGTAACCAATTCTGACAGATAGGATAGATCATTGGTTGCTCCCAGATATAGATATTCAATTAACATCAGGGTTCAACAGAAAAGATCTTGGATTAAAGATCAGCTTCATGTACTGGGACCCACAATAGCATAATGCCCACAAGGGTGACAACCCTCACGAATCACTACACCTGAGCCCTAGCACAATCCGGGACCTTCGGTTCAAGATCTTGGTCTAAAGCAAAGGAGTATCTTGACGAACCACCATACTTCCTTTCTTTGGCATTCAGGATTTGCAGACAAGCAAGTTTAACTAGTAACTACAGGTAGAACCCAACCCCGTGATCCTAAAAGATTTAGAACTTTGCCGATGATCAGAAGAACCGTTAAAATCAAATAGAGGTAAGATGACACCGAGATCAGAGTGAATTGGATGAGGAGTAAAAAGAATCCTAGGAGGGTTTTCACAACTCATTTTTAGGATGAAAATAATTTTCACGAACTAGACTCGACATCGACCAAAAGAACGGGTTTCCTACAGGCAGTCCTGCTCTGATACCAACTTGTAACGCCCCGACCCCGGAATTATACAGAGAGGCTATGTAAGCAAC